>JAKCPI010003225.1:0-98185 GCA_023213315.1 Euborellia annulipes
AAAAAAGTGGGTCCGCAAATTGGTCTGTGTGTGTGTGTGTATGTGTGTGTGTGTGTGTGTGTGTCTGTGTGTGTGTGGGTGTGTGTGTGTTCAATTTTAAGCATGAAGGAATTGAGCTACGAGGTTGAAATTCTATATTTAACTTAAACACCCCGGGACCCGGAAAAAATAAGCTTTTAATCAAATCGAATTACTAGTACTTTACTGATGTACTTTTTCAGTTTTTTTCGATTTTCTCAAAATTTGCTTCAACAATTTTTTAAATTCAAAAATCAATTATTTTTTAGATGCTCTTTTTAAAATGTATATTCTCATTTTGCGATTGAAATCTTCTGAAGACCACTTTACTCTTGTTCTTCATAGGAAAAGATAGAAATGGTTGCCATGGTAACAAAATATAAATATTTTTCCGTTTTAGATTGAAAATCGCAAAACAAATGAAAAAGTAGGCTACATCAGTAAAGTACTAGTACTCTTTGGCCGATTTTGTACAAAAGCTTCGGGTCACGTCCCTGGAGGGTGCCTAACTTAAATATATAATCTCAATCTCATAGCACTTTTCGTTCTTGAGATATTTTGTTTTCAAACAGACCATTTTTTCGGACCTCAAAACGTGTATATCCATCAAAATCTCGACATCGAATTTTTGACATGAATCCAATACTTTATATGTATATACAAACGTAATACAGTTAAGAGAAAGTCAGTGGCGTAGTGAGCTTAACTCGCGCCCAAGGCACAAGACCTTTTTAGCGCCTCCCCCCCTCATTCGAAAGCCATATAATATTACATACAAAATTATTATATTACACTGGCACTAAATTTAAAATATATTTTCCAGAAATCAATTAGGCTATAATAAAAATAAAAATTTTATTCAGAAAATTTTTGTTTTGCGGACCATTTGGTGCCCCTTTGTGAGTAGCGCCAGGGGCATTATGACCCCCTTTGCCCCCCCCCCATCCCTACGCCACTGGAGAGAGTAATTTGAAATCTTTTATATTTTTTACTTTCTCTTACCTCTATATATGTTAATATATATAGAGAAAGTATTGGATTCATGTCAAAAATTCGATGTCGAGATTTTGATATACACGAGGTCCCCTGAATCCAAAAAAGTGGTTTTCGCGACATGCTCTGTCTGTGTGTGTGTGTGTGTGTGTGTGTGTGTGTTCAATTTTAAGCAAGAAGGCTGAAATTTTATATATAAGTTAAACACCTCCCGGGAGCGTGAAAATAAGCTTTTAATCAAAATTGGTCAAAGAGTACTAGTACTTTACTGATGTACTTTTTCAGTTTTTTTCGATTTTCTCAAAATTCGCTCCTACGATTTTGATTAAAATTCAAAAATCAATTATTTTTTAGATGCTCTTTAAAATGTATATTCTCGTTTTGCCATTGAAATTGTTTGAAGCACACTTTACAAGAGTAACTTGGACTTCATAGAATAGAGAAGCCATGATAACAAAATAAATTTTCCCATTTTTATAAATTTTTTATCTTAAATTCTAATATACTATGGTATATTGGCGGAAACTAAATATATGTCGACACAAAAAGTCTAGTGTGACATGCACAGAACACAACTTTTGATTACCGGATGTGCTGTGCGACCAGTCACACCAGATTTTTTCAGTTCAAAGAGGGCATTTATTAACTTTAAATCCATGTTCACCCACCCATTATTTCTCCTCATTTATTTTAGCTTTGCTGTTTCTAATAAATATTTAATCCAATTAAACAATATTTAGTAGAGTTTTGTTTAATCAAAGACCGCTTTCACTAGATTATACTGTATATAACACCAGGGGCTATAATTAATAAACCATTTCTTTCCATTACAAGAAAATTAAAATTGTTTTTAATAGGGCGGAGGGTGGAGAAAAGGTTCACCCTCCCAAGGAAAGTAGAGACAAATAAATGCCTAAAAGGGCACAAAATCCTCTAAATTTATTCATCTTTTCCGTTTATTTGTAGTTTTTTCTGATGTCTAAGCAGGATGGGAGCGCCGGAAAAGAAGAGAGAATTGTTTGAAACAAAACTTCCCGGTTCTTTTTCTGAGACTTTTTATTCAGATTGTTTCGGTCTTCATCAGAAAGCTTGTCTAAATTTAATAAATAATTCAATAAGAAATTATTTCCTTAGAACAAATTCCATGGCTGAGTGAGTTGTCATTATTAGGATTAGGTAGATATAGGCAGCCAAAACTTTATTTATATCGTTGTTTCTTGATGGCTGGATTTATGATATGAAGATGTGACATATGGGCAGCCAAAGCGAAAAATAAAATAAATATCTATTTTTTGTGGACGTCACTCTTCATCATGACTTGACATCATTTTTGTCCTGATGAAGAGTGCGATCGGCACTCGAAACGTCCACAAAAAATATATTTTTATTTTATTTTTGGCTGCCCATATAGCCACATCCTCATATCTATTTATATCGTCGACGTTTCGGAATCCCATCCACCCCATCTTCAGGACGATAAACTGTCAATGTTGCTTAGATAGGTGCATTTCGGTTCATACGAAAATAAATAAAGATACCAATAGATGTATATGAGAATTGCTGTGCTGTGTCTTTCTGCCTTTCAATCTTGGCCAGTGCTGTCGTTTCGGGCCCATTTGCCACAAAATAAAAATACCGCCCATGCAATTCTCATATACATCCTAATGTTATATGCAAATTTATTCATTTATTTATCTATGAACCGAAATGCATCCTTCTAAGCAACATTGACAGTTTATCGTCCTGAAGATGGGGTCGATGTGAATCCGAAACGTCGACGATAATTAAATAGAGCTTTTTTTATCACTTGCTGGCTGCGTATATATCTACCTAATCCTAATAATTATTGGAACGAAGTTCTTTAACGTGGCTTACGGAGGAGAAATGGGAGAAAATAACGGGATATCGTAACAAAAATGCGTTCGCTCGCCCGAGCCGAAGCCTAGACGAAGCCACGCCCACCTTCTCTTTCTCTCTATTTCATTCTATCTACTATGGCTTTCTTTTTACTTTCTCTTACCTATAGCCTATATAGGAAATTGTGAAGTACGCCAGGTTATATTCATTTTAAATGATTGTATGTATATTTGGAGTTGAAGAAAAGGCGTGAGGAACTTCGTTCCCGATGTTTGCTTTTTTTCTTATTATCGCGGTGTGCTCTCTGCAGGGATCAGGCATAAAAGAATTCTTTTGATTAATTTCCCTCTACTAAACACACTTTTCTGTTATTAAACTAACATTTCTCTTTTCTCAAATCCTTTTAGCATCTTTACTTCATTAAAATAACCAAAGACAAAATTTTATCGAATTTAAATTTTCATTGCCTTTGAATAGATGATGAATGCGTCGCCATTGATTATATTCAAGGGTTTTAAAGAAGCGAAAAGAGAGAACCCCCCCCCCCCCCCTCATTAGCTAATCCCTTTACTCGTTCGTAATCTCTAATAGATAAAAGGCGAAAGAACTGGTGTGAGTCATTGCACAACTTCGGTAAATGAAAGTTGTGTTCTGTGCTTGTCACACCAGATTTTTTTTTTTTTAACACACTTTTTTCTCATTCACACTCACACTCACTGTCTTCGGCAACTCAGGCCATAGAAGACTTTTACGATATCCGTTATTATTTGGTATCCAAATGGCTTAAATAAAATCATCTGATTGCCTCGGGTCCGAACCCGCGACTCTTGGCACGCTAACCCCTACACCAAGCCCCGAGGGCACAATTCAAGATTTAAAACAGACAAATATTTATATTTTGTTATCAAGTACAAGAGTAAAGTGTGCTTCAAAGAATTACAATGGCGAAATGAGAATATACATTTTAAAGAGAATCTAAAAAATAATTGATTTTTGAATTTTAATCAAAATCGTTGCAACGAATTTCGAGAAAATTAAAAAAAGTACATCAGCAAAGTACTAGTACTCTTTGGGCAATTTTGTTCAAAAGCTTACTGTTACATCCCAGAGGGGTGTTAAACTTAAATATAAAATTTCAACCTCGTATCTCTTTTTATTCTTGAGATATTTCGTTCAAAGACAGACCATTTTGAGGGACTCACTTTTTTGGACTCACGACATGTCAGCATCAAAGTTTTGACATGAATCCAATACTTTCTCAAGTAGATAATTCAATCAAAACAAGAAAATTTATCATTAAGCAATGACAATTTTATTTGTACAGACTATACCCTTCACGAAATAACATCAATTTTAATTTGAAACATTTGTTAATCACTTGTTTGTATATACGAACGAACGAACGAGTATCTGACATGAATGTGGTGGAAAATATTTCATTCACTTGTCTGATTGCAAACTCTGAATGGATTTTGACAGCTGGTTGAAGGCATTCATTTGAGAGCAGCTCCAAATTTATTTTGTCTTCAAAGGAACCGCCGCCGCCGCCACTCTCTCTGTCTCTTCTTCTTTGCCCCCCCCCCCTCCTCCCCCTCCCCCTCCCCCTTCTCCTTAAACAACTCCAATTCGTTCATTTACATTTATTTATCCAAAACCAGGAAAACATTTCCCTTTAGTAACGATTTCTAAAGATTTTTCGTTTGCTTATTTTTTTTTCTCTTATTTAAAATATAAGAAATATCTTCCTGCTTGTATTGTTGCTTAATTTTGTTATTACGCCTTTGACGCGTTTTGGTAGAGAGGGTTCCGTCAGCTGGCTCGGCCCGCCCGCGGCGGACCCTCAACTTTTGTTAATTATCAGAAGAAAATAATTATTACTGGAGAATAAAACCAGCAATTGATGGACCCTCTCACATCATCTTTAATTGGCAAATATTTCGACTGGCATTACGCCTAGTCATCATCAGTGAAACAAATGATTTGGTGGAGGGCCCGTGTCAAACAATGGTTGAGGATTATTTTAAAATTTCTCGGAGAAGCAGAGGTCAGACGCAAGTGCAAGCGAAGTTTTTGCCAATTAAAGATGATGTGAGAGGGTCCAACAATTGCTGGTTTTTATTCTCCAGTTCTTTCCTATACATCTTATCCAGCGAAAATCTTCCAATTGCAATAATTATTACTATTCCAGTCCAGTGCCTGCTTGAGGATTTGTTTACATTCATAGAATACATAAATGCAAAGAATACATAAATATTTCCTTATACATTTCCTATGGGAGAAATTGTAACTTTAGGAATTAATAACTTATAACGGTTATAGGAATTTCGGGATGAAAATAATTTTCCTGTAATCATTAGAAGGTCCTTTTTAGACATAAAATTCCAACGAAAAATTGGTCAAACAGCGTGACAGACAACAGTCAGACGGACAGACGGACATTAGCGAATTATATATGTTAAATATTAATTAGGTAGAGATTAATGAATAAACTTCTTTTATTTAAACTAACTGGAATACATAATATTTATAAATCAATTATAACGAATATATTAAACTGTATACAAACAGTTTGTAACTAACACATTTACAAACACAATATAAACAGACAATATATATAGAGATTAATAAGAGAGATTATAATATTTTTTTATTTTAAATTATTAAATATAAATAAAAATTTTTCATTAACACGCACTAATATTGCAAAGAATATATACATTTCGAATGGGAGAATTCGTAACTTCATCAAGTTATAAGAATTTCGGGCCGGAAATAATTTGGATTTGGATACCAAATGGCTTAAATAAGAATGCCTGGACCCCAATATATATATTTTCTTAATAACGGTTATCGTCGAACAAGAAACAAAGTGTTCCACTTGTTTTGACACTCACAGTCAGTGTACGCTGTATATGAAAAGACCTGGCTGGATAATTGTTGCAAATATGGCAAAGAGAAATCTCTTCTCCATTATTACGTTTCCTTCCATTTCTTTTGGGTCTCGTATTCAATGGCCACTTGGGATTTATTCATTTGCAAATCCTCTCAAATTCAAAAGAAATTGATGTTTTTATATAATCCTTGACCAGTTGAATACACGCACATGCACCCCCCCCCCCCCCCCCACACACACACACACACACACACACACACATAGACATTTTGTAAAATTCATTTTCTACAGTCTGATTTTGTTTTATTTTTGAACAAAAACTTGCTTATTATTTAATTTTAAAAAAGCTGGTGTGACTGGCGCACAGCACACAACTTTCTCTTACCCTTCTGTAAGAGAAAGTTGTGCACCGTGCTGGTCACACCAGATTTTTTGTGACGAGATATACTGTATTTAGTTTCCCATAGCACCTTGCGTTTTAAATGTTGACTGCTTGAAATAAACTATGATTATTTTTCAAAATTTTAATCTCATATTTGGACATTTTATACACAATATGGAATTCTAAATAAATACAAAATTTCATAATTGGAAAAAAATTTTTTTAAATATGTAAAAAGTTTAGGGGACCGAATTGAAATTAACATGCAAATCCCAGTATGGGGATTTATCATTGGCTCTATGAAAGGAAGAGCCGGAAAGTGAATTTTAAAAATCTGAAATACTAACTACATCAGTAGAGTCGCTATTTCCAACAATTTTGATGGCAAAATGAGAATATACATTTCAAAGAGCATCTAAAAAAGCATTGATTTATGAATTTTGAGAAAATAGAAAAAAAGTACAGCAATAAAGTACTAGTACTACTTTTTGGCCGATTTTGTTCAAAATCTTTCCTTAACCTAACTCATAAAATTTCACCCCCTTAGCTCTTTTTATTCTTAAGATATTTTGAACATAGAGAGACCATTTTCCTGGACTCAGAGAACGTCAAAACGAGTGCCTGCCTCCTCGATATCAAATTTTTGACATGAATACTTCCTAGGTATATTAACAAATATATAGGTAGGAGAAATTAAAAATCAATAATTTTAAATGTTAATACCAGGAGAAGGACATCGCCCTTAATGCATCCTTCTTCGCTATAAATATCTTCTTTAAATCCGGATAATCGAGATAAGCCCGCTAGAGCTCGATTCAAGAAAATAGATTAATGGCTGCAAGAGGTGGGACTTGTTCAAAAATTAGCTCTCTCTCTCTCTCTCTCTCTCTCTCTCTGGCAGTTCAAATGGGAGATGAGCAATGTCTGCTACACACAAACAAACAGAGGGAATGAAATATTCATTCTCTTTGCATCAATCACTTCTTCCTTAAAATCTTTTCCCTTTCCCTTTTCGTCCTAAAAAAATCTGGTGTGACTGGCGCACAGCACACAACTTTCTCTTACCTTCGGTAATCGAAAGTTGTGCACTGTGCTTGTCTCACCAGATTTTTTGTGTCGACATGTATTTAGTTTCCGACAGTATGGTACATTCGATTTTCAAGATGTAAAATTTATAAGTATGGCAAAATATTTATATTTTGTTACCATGGCAACCATTTATCCTATCTTTTCTATGGATAACAAGAGTAAAGTGGTCTTCAGAAGATTTCAATCACAAAATGAGAATATACATTTTAAAGAGAATCTAAAAAATAATTGATTTTTGAATTTTAAAAAAAATCGTTGGAGCAAATTTAGAGAAAATCGAAAAAAACTGAAAAAGTGCATCAGTTAAGTACTAGTACTCTTTGGTCGATTTTGTTCAAAAGCTTCGTGTCACGTCTCATGGGAGTGTCTAACTTAAATATACAATTTCAACCTCCTAGCTCTTTTTGTTCTTGAGATATTTTGTTCACAGACACACACACACAGCACACACACAGACAGACAGAGCATGTCGCGAAAACCACTTTTTTGGATTCAGGGGACCTCAAAACGTGAAGATCCATCAAAATCTCGACATCGAATTTTTGACATGAATCCAATACTTTCTCTCTATATATATATTAACATATATATAGAGGTACGAGAAAGTAAAAAGCGATTTTAACAAAGCTAGAAACATAGAGGCAGCACTGATTAGAATTAACTTGCATTATTTATGCGATTTGTTTTCAATTTTTGTTTTGTTTTTGGTGTAGAAGTTAGCGTGCTCACCTCGTATACCAAACGTCTCGGGTTCGGACCCCAGGCAGTCCGATGATTTTATTTAAGCCATTTGGATACCAAATGGCTTAAATAAGAAGGCCTGGACTCCAATAATAGATAAATCTCTTAAATAACGGTTATCGTCAAAGTCTTAAATGGCCTAAGTTGCCGAAAATACTGTGTGAATGTGTGTATGAATGTGAGTGTGAATGAGAAAAAAGTGTGAATGTTTTTGTTATAAAAAAAAAAAAAAAAAATTGTTTTAAATATCTTAATTACGTATTTATACTTTTTATATAAATCCGGCAGCAGCACCCCGGGATGTTTGGAGATCCTGGGTTCAATTCCAAATACTCGCAAATCGCTAAATCCTTTTTAGAGTATTTTTTGGACACTTTGAATGTAGAATTAGAAAATTGTTTTTTTGTTGAGAGTCTCGATCGATCTGTTTCGACTCCAACAGGCAGAAAATTGTGCAATTCCTTTCTAATCATTGCATGAATAGTCAGTCATTTATAACAAGTAATTCAGGGGATGTCGAACACGCTGCTAAACAAAAAATTTTTCAAATTTTTCTGTCGACGTTTTGAACGGCAATCGTGTTCATCATCAGGACAGATTAATTTGTTTTACTAAAAATCTGGTGTGACTGGTCGCTCTAGCACACAACTTTCCCTTACATATAAACATAGAAAAATATTTATATTTTGTTACCGTTGCAATCATTTCTCCTATGGAGTACAAGAGTAAAGTGGTCTTCAGGAGATTTCAATGGCAAAATGAGAATATACATTTTAAAGAGCATCTAAAAAATAATTGATTTTTGAATTTTAATTAAAATCGTTGGAGCGATTTTTGAGAAAATAGAAAAAAAAATAAAAAAGTATATCAGTTAAGTACTAGTACTCGTTGGCCGATTTTGTTCAAAAGTTTCGTGTTACATCCCAGAGGGGTGTTAAACCATAATATAAAATTTCAACCTCATAGCTCTTTTCGTTCTTGAGATATTTGGTCCGCAGACAGACTCAGGGGATCTCATAATCTCGACAACGGATTTTTGACATGAATCCAATACTTTAAAGTAAGCAATTCTTGGGAGAGAATCTATCGGAAGTTAAGCAGGTGTGGGAGTCGTTCCTTGATTTCTTTTAAGCCACTTTCCCATAATGGCTTACCTCTTATTATATTAATACTAATTGGGTTGAGATTGCGAATGCTTTTGCTGATCAGTTTTGTAGGACCTTCTCTTCGATAATTATAGCCTACATTTTTTATATATTAAGAACAATAGTAAGAAGGTTACAATACTTTAAAATATATAGATAAGAGAAAGTAATAAATAATAGGATTCAAAGAGGATAGTTTCTTTTGAGTCAACCCTTCTGACAGCCAAGCGTTTTGGCCTTCTATCCAAAATCTCTCCACTGTCTCCTACTATACGTTAATAAATAAAATCTTGAATTCTTTTTCAAAAAGACAATTCCTTCTTTTTTCAGCGTTTTGAATATAGAGTAAAAATAATTTTTATTTGCCGAAATTATTCTTTTAAACTTTCTACTTTCTCTTACCTCTATATATGTTAATATATAGAAAAAAAAAATGAAAGAGCTAGGAGGTTGAAATTTTTATTTTATTTAAGCTAGGCACCCCCCTGGGACGTGACACGAAGATTTTGAACAAAATCAGCCAAAAAGTACTAGTACTTTACCAAAGAACTTTTTCCGTTTTTTTCGATTTGCTCAAAATTCGCTCCAACGATTTTGATTAAAATTCAAAAATCAATTATTTTTTAGATGCTCTTTAAAATGTATATTCTCATTTTGCCATTGAAATCTTCTGAAGAACACTTTACTCTTGTACTTCATAGGAAAGATAGAAGTTATGGTAACAAAATATAAATATTTTCCCAAACTTATAAATAATACATCTTGAAAATCGAATGTACCGTTCAGTCGGAAACTAAATATATGTCGACACAAAAAATCTGGTGCGACAAGCACAGTACACCACTTTCTTTTGCCGAAAGGTAAAATAATGTTTTGTGCTGTGCGACCAGTCACACCAGATTTTAAATAAAAAGCTTTTGTTTCAATTTTTTTTAGAAGAGCCCTTGAGAGGCTCTCATGCTATCATCTCTCAATTAAATTCATTTTGTTTTCTTTCGTCAATTAAATCAAGAGCCTTGCAAAGAATAAATCTTATTTTATTTTTCTCTATTCACTGTTCAATTCCGCCTGTCGGATTTCCTTTGAGTGGCAAAAATCAATGGGGGCTCATCAAACAGTTTCCTCCTCTACTATTAATTTCAAATCATACTATTTGCATTTGAATGAAAAAAAAAAAAACATCATAAATACAGGGTGCACCATAGATTGCGTTCTCTTTCCAAAGAAATTGTGAAAAATTTTTGGTATATTAGAAAATATTCTTTTTAAATAAATAAATACACTTTCTAGCTATAGATTTTAGACATTAAGGCCCGTATTCATAAACGAGACTTGATGAAGTAAGACTTATTTGAACAAGTCGAGCTGGTTTGTGCATGTGTGGGGAAATAAAAAATTAAAAATCAAGTTCTCTCGAGATATATACGTAGTTTGCATGAAAAATGACTATGAATTGGAAGATAATTATTTGAATCATGAGATCAGAATCAACAGGTTGTCGTTATTTTCTTATAATGGAAGTGCATAGCCTTGATGTCACCGATTTGAACGAAATTTTTTTTTAATGTCTAGTACTTGATGAAAAACAAATTCTGTTAAAGCGAGAGAACGCGCTTCTCAACTGTTCGTCTAAAAAGAGTGGGGTGATCCATAGAAAATACGCAAGTTGATGGTAATTGCGCCAAAACAGAAAGTAATAATAAAAAAAACAAAATATTTTCTCACAAACTTTAAATGAACGAATTGTGTGCGAATCCTTGCATATTATTGACGCTTATCATAAAAATAAAATTCAAGGTTAATCGAATATATTTATTATCAAGCTTTTTAATTAATAAACGCTATCATGAGTTTTTATCGTTAAATAGAGTCTATATTCATTGTCAAGCCAAAACATTTGAGTGCAATCATTCATTTGGTGGTAAAATTGTACTGTGAAATTCGACAAATATCCATTTGACTTTTAGCGTCAAAGTTGTTCATTAAAGTGAGGTCGGAAAATAAATAAATAAATAGAGCGCTAATATCGACTTTGCTCTTGATCTCATCTCTATTGATTGATTGCAAAGGGCTAAAAGGAGTTCCGATTCCCGATTAATGGTTATGGAGCCAGGGAGTTGCATCCACCGGGACAAAGACAAAAAAGACCGAAACAAATTGAATGTCAACGGGCCCCGGAAGGTGAACGATTTTTAAAGCAAGGAAACAATTCAAGAGAAAATATATCAATAGAGAATAGAACGAGAGAGAAAACCCTACTAGCCGCAAGAACTGCCTTCGGGGGACTTTTCCACCAACGCCTCGCCTTTTCTTAATTACTAGCCGCGACGCCCGCCTTCGGCCTGATTTTACTTCTTGAAGGTCTAACAAGATAAAGTCGACAAACTCCGGGAGGTGATTCTAGACCTCGAAAGCAACAAACAAGTTCCTCTTCACTACGGTCCAATTCTCAATCATTTGGGCGTTATCAATTTTTGTGTTCTTTTTTTTTAGGCAAGCTCTGAGAATCACCTCCCTGAGTTTGTCGACTCTGTATATCGGCGGAAACTAAATATATATCTCAACGCAAAAAAATATCTGGTGTGACAAGCACAGTACACAACTTTCGATTACCGAAGGTAAGATCAGTGCGCCCAGTCACACCAGATTTTTTTTCTATGTTTATATGTTGAATTCTAATGTAAGTCAACGCAATTGGGCGGGTGGATCCAACAATCCAACGTGAATTTTATAGTTGGATAATCGTTAAAAGAATGGCAGCTAGTTATTATTTCATTTATTAGGATGTATATGCTGACGTTTCGGTCTTAATTAAAGCCATCTTCAGAGCTTGCAGGCTATCAAGATAGTCAAGTTCTGAGGATGGTCATAACCAAGACCGAAACGTCAGATCATCCTCAGCTTGCGGGCTGTGAATATAGGCAAGCTCTGAGAATCACCTCCCGGAGTTTGTCGACTCTGTATAATATATCGGCGGAAACTAAATATATACCTCAACGCAAAAAAAGTCTGGTGTGACAATCACAGAACACAACTTTCGATTACCGATGGTAAGAGCTGTGCGACCAGTCACACCTGATTTTCTTCTATGTTTATAAATTGTTTCATGTTGAATTCTAATGTAATGTAAGTCGACGCAATTGGGCGGGTGGGTGGATCTAGCGTTCGAGGCAGAAAATGAATGTAACAACGTTCTTAATTAAATTTAATACTACAGGTAGAGGCAAACTCAATAGGATCCCCCAAGAAATATTGTTCCGACCAGAGATATAACATATTAGCCTGCATGCAAGCTAATTAACTTTTATATCTCCGTGACAAGAATATAAGAAATAACTAACAATAATTAAGCCAAGGGAGCTAATTAGCATTGTTAGCGCGGAATAGAGGGTGGGGCGGACAATTAAGGAAACGTTAGCGTTACATAGAGCGCAAGAGAAATCTGATAGGCCGGTTGTGGAAATAGCAAGCTTATCCGGGAGATAGCAAATCATCGATATGGTAAACAACCTCAGAATTAAAAAAGAAAATGAGTTTTTTCACAGCTATCTGAGGTATGAGTAGGGACACGAAAAAAGTATCGATACTTGCTGGTATCGATACTTTTGTTTCGATACTAGTACTTTTTTTACTCGATACTTTTCTTTCGATACTTTACTCATATGAGTACTTGATTGCCGGTATCGAATGAAAAGTACTCATTCAAATATCATTTTTTTTTAAATGTTTTTTCGGCATCTTAGGCTATATAGATAGACTTTAAACGTTATATAAATATTTTAATTGCGATTCTGCCAAAGAATATCGCATATTCTTTTTTTCCTTGATATAAATAGCAAGTTGATATATAGCAAAAGGTCGATATTTGTGGGATAGACTTTATTCCATCATATTCCTAATAATTATTTATTAATGGAAAATTTGATACTTTTTAATTTCATTTAATAACATTAAATTTCTAATTTAATTTTTTTTTGTATTATTGCAAACTGTATTTACTAGATTTAAAAGTGCGCAAATATTACATAGAAAGGCCAATATATAAGCTAATAAAAATCCTGGTCGACAAGGTTTCTTCACAAGAAATCTGATTAGTGAATTTAGTACATTTTTTTATAGTGAATTCAGATATGTAGTTAGAATTTTTCCATCAGCCGTTTAGAGCACTTTTTCTATTAAAATATTTTTTTATATATCTCTAAAACTGAGCCTGATGGAGAAAAACTGAAATGATATTTGAATTTATGAAAAATATTTCTAGAAAGAAAAAAAGTTCATTTTTGTTGACCAGTGAAAATGGACAGACTTTTATTTTGGCGAAATCCGTATTTTTATTGAGAAAGCCCCCTCCTCCTGGTACTCATTACTTTGAGGAAAGCGGCATACCAGTATACCCCATTGATCTTCCATTGGGCCCTTTGAACGACGTCAGGAGCCTAAGATGCCGAAAAAATTTAAAAAAAGAGGAAAAATACTCATACTTTAAAAAATACTCGATACTTAGTGGTATCGATACTTTTCATTCGATACTTTTTGGTATCGATACTTTCCTTTCGATACGATACCAAGTACAAGTATCGATACTTTTTTTCGATACCGTATCCCTAGGTATGAGGAAAGTATTGTGAAGTGAGCAACTTGATGAAGGTATTAGTTATAATTAATAATTAAATTAAAATCTCTATATATGTATATAATGTCGGATTGTCCGTCTGTCTGTCTTTCTCCAATCCGAGTCGCATCCCCGATCTCTCTAAGAAAATAAATATACAAATTTAATTATATAACAATTCTTATTATTTTTGATTTGAGAGATTTTAATTACTTTAATTAATTGGCTTGCCCGGGAGCCGTGGCTCAGTGAGAAGACATTAGCCTCTCGCACCGGAGTCCCGGGTTCGCTTCCCGCTCCATGCGAGAAAAATCTATTTCATTCGATTTGACTTCAAATCATTTTAAATAAATAGGGATGGGATCTAAATGGCCTTACTTGTTAGATGCCGAAAAAGACCTTAAAAAAAAAAAAAAATATATATTGGCTTCAATTTTTCATAAGGCAAGACAATGCTTTCCAATGGGCAAATTCTGGAATTTTTACGCTTCACCTTTTGAGAATTTGTGGACTCGAGTGAGTATTTTTCGTGGACTTTCCCTAACGTCCTCTAGAAGACTCTAAAATTCGTTTCAACGGGAAGCTGGTCAAACAGCGCGATAGACGGATAGTGTAAATAAGACCTTATTTTTAAATCTATATATATAATTCGCTAATGTCCGTCTGTCTGTCTGTCACGCTCTATTTAGGCAACTTACCGTTGGAATTTTGAAATGAAATTTTATATGCATAAAGAGGACCTTCTCGGGATTATAGGAAAATTATTTTCATCCCGAAATTCCCATAACTTTTTGAGTTATTAATTCCTAAAGTTACGATTTCTCCCACAGGAAATGTATAGAGAAATATTTAAGTATTCTTTTCATTTGTGTATTCCATGAATGTAAACATATCCTCAAGCAGACACTGAATTGGAATGGAATAATAATAATTTTCTTTTCATTATTTAAGAAGAAAAGGCGAGTGTCCGCTGCAGGTGGGCCCGAGCCAGCTGGAAGGAGGTCCAGGGGGGTCCCGGCTAGTATAAAAAAAATTAGATAAGAGAATGTGTTATAAGTGTCTAGCTTTGAAGGCTGAAGATGGGAGCCGAAACGTTCCTACGATAATAAAGCCCTTTTTTCAACAAATCAGCTACAGCCACCATCTATAAATTAAATTAAAAAAAAAACACAATTTTAGTATTTGAGCGCCTCTTTCTCAATAGGGGATTTTGATTGAGGGAAATTCAATTAGAGAGCAGCCGAAAATAATCCGTTTATTTAAACAACATTTTATAGGCCATATTTTTCAAGAAAGAAATTTAAACAGCGCGTCTTTTTATCATCCAACTTATCAAAACAATGAACTTTTAGTTATTATATTAGAAAATGAAAAAAAAAAAAACCAAAAATAGCATCGAAAAGATAAATAACGGAAGCATGCATGCAATGGCGTTATTTCTGTGTACTGTGATTGTCACTCGAGACTTTTTTTGCGTTGAGATATATTTAGTTTCCGCCGATATATTATACAAAGTCGTCCAACTCCGGGGGGTGATTCTCAGAGCTTGCCTATATTCACAGCCCGCAAGCTGAGGATGATCTGACGTTTCGGTCTTGGTTATGGCCTTCCTCAGAACTTGACTATCTTGATAGCCTGCAAGCTCTGAGGATGGCTTTAACCAAGATCGAAACGTCAGCTTAGAGGGCCTAATAAATGAAATAATAACTAGCTGCCATTCTTTTAACGATTATCCAACTATAAAATTCATATCTTTTAATAAATTTAGTAGGAGGCAAGATAATGCAAATGTTCAAAATGGCTTCAATTGAGAGCTTACTAAAAGGAGAAAGAAGTTTCTATAAAATCTGCAAAACTCAGATTTAAAAAATATTATTGTAAGAGAAAAATAAAACTTTTCAAAATTTAGCGATTTAAAATTTTTTGTAAATGTCGACCATTGTAACCGTATCAAAAAGAGGGTGAAAATCTTTTTACGCACTGTATTCTTTATGGAAATCTAATGAGCTTTCCAACGCTTTTTTCAAATTTGCTGTCCGGGCAATAGTTTAGGAAATATGACCGTATTTCTGAAAAAAACTCGACTCTTTCTGAAAAAACACAAAAATTGAGATAACGGCCAAATGGTTGAGAATTGGACCGTAGTAAAGAGGAACTTGTTTGTTGCTTTCGAGGTCTAGAATCACCTCCCGGAGATTGCTGACTTTATCCTGTTAGACCCTTTATTAAGACGGATTCAGAGTCGTGAATAGGGCGAGAGCACTACCAATCGGCTAAGCGGTCGTGATCACTACCCTATGTGAACCATTGGTAGTGGGAGTGGGGGTCGTTCCCGCCCTCGACAAGTCTGGTCGTGCTCACTCCGACTGGTTGGATATTGCTCGACCGCTTCAGTCGTATTTCTTCGCTGAGGAAACATCATGTCGGTTTATAAAATGAGCAGTGCGCAGGTTATGAAGTTTGTTGAATTATATCGCGACAAGGAATGCTTGTGGAAAATAACTTCAGAAGCCTGATGCAAGAGACGAAGCAATGCAAGATATAAGCCGAGAAATGGCCATTGAAGGTTTCGGTGTTCGTGAAGTGGCACAAAAAATTAAAAATATACGATCCTCGTATTATCAGGAAATAAAAAAAATTTCCAACTCAAAGAAATCCGGGGCCTCGATTGATGAAATCTACAAACCTAGGGTTTTTCAATTGTACATTCATTTTTAGCAAAGAACCCTGCCCTGAAATGAATGAAACGCAGTCAAGCAGTCAGCAGAAGTTCACAGCAACGCGGGAAGAAGAAACTGATATTGATGACCCTCCAGAAAGAACTTCGTCAAATGAAAGGGAGAAAGATGAATCTTTTAAAGTTCCTTCTTCTCAGGCCAGTTCATCCAACAAGAAGAGGCGCCTTCAAGATAGATGCACTCCACCTGCGTACATTACAGAAGCAACTGAAAAGCTGGACTCCATACAATCAAAATTTTCTATGGAGACAGAATTTGATGTTTGAAGTCAAAGTTTGGCCAAGCAACTGAATAATATGGACATTTGGAGAGCTCTAACTTCGAACTAACTTAGGCGAAAATATAAAATTTCAATCTCCTAGCTCTTTTCGTTCACAGACCATTGTATATGGGTAAGAGAAAGTAATAAAGATGAAATGTTAAAAGACAAACGCAATTCATTTTATTTACGTTAAATTCGATTATTTAAATTCCTCTTTTATTATCTTTTTATACAAAATTTCTCTAAAAGCACTTTAGGGAATTTAACGGTAGCCAATATTTCAATATTCTTTATTAAGCAACGAGGTTATTGCTAATCGAAATTAAAAAGCTGATGGAAAAATGTTCGGACAATTTATTCTAACCAAGAGATAATCTTAAATATAAATGGAAATTTTTTTATTATATATATTAAAATAAATAGAGAAATATGAACAGGGTTCAATTTCTTTTGAATATCCCCATATTATCGGAAATTTCATTCAGGCTACGGATGGATCTAAGGCAAATAATTTAAAATCAAATGATTCAGATATTTCGTGCTTAGTTATATGGAGGTTTGGAAAAAACCGAGTCACACGGTGTGTATAATACCCCCCCCCTCCCCCCCCCCATTTTAGATTTATATTCGCTATTGGCTTTGAATTATCTCGGACTTCTTTTTAGATTAAATCACTTAATCTCAAGATCACCTTCCTTCTCTGTTCATCTTCGTTGCATATCAAATCTTTTCCAATTAACATAATCAAGAGGCATAGAAATAAATCTCTCCCGATCTCATCTATCTATCTACATTTTGTAGCCTTCTGCATTCTAACTTTCTCTTTAACCCTCTGATGGTCGAGCAAGTAGAGCTCTAGCCTCGAAACTTCTTACTCTTTTTCTTATTTTAATTTTGCCTATATAGTGGGAAAGTATTGCGATTATGTCAAAAATTCGATATCGAGATTTTGACGGAAACACACGTTTTGAGTCCAAAAAAGTGTGACCCGCAAAATGGTCTGTCTGTGTGTCTGTGAACAAAATCAGCCAAAAACTACAAAAACCTTTACTATTTTATTTCTATTTTCTCAAAATTGGCTCAAACGATTTTGATTAAAATTCAAAAATCAGCTATTTTTTTTTAGATGCTCTTTAAAGATGTATATCAGTAAAATTTTTCGCGAAATTTGTTTGAAGTTCCCTTTACTGATGTAGTATTTCAGATATTTCAAATTCACTTTCCGGCTCTTCCTTCCATAGAGCCAATGTTAAATCCCCGTATGGGGATTTGCATGTTAATTTCGATTCAAAAGGGGGTTAATTTGTAAAACAAATACTGAATGCGCCTTTAAATTACCGAAATTAAGAACAAATTGTCTTTTGTGCAACCAGTCACACCAGATTTTTACTTTTTTTTTCTTATAAAGTGGTCCAGTTCGGAACTAAGGTGCTATGACAAACGAAATATATCTCGACTGGTGTATGATAAGTCACACCACATCTTTCTCTTCAATAGCATTGCTTTTTTTTATCTTTTGATTGTCAGGATTCTATTTATTATATGTCTCATTTCACTCGTAATATTTTAATTTTTACACAAAATTAAAATAAAAAATTCCCTCTCGGTGGGAATTTATTCTTAAAACTTGCATGAGTTGGAGTAAATAGATTAAAACTTAGAATGATGAGTCAGAGGAATAATAATGGGGAACAAAAGAATTGCTCTTTGCACCAGACGACCCCCCTCCTCCCCCCCCCCACGCTTCGCACCCACAGTTTATAAAAATGCCACTTTCTTGTGTTTTTACTTTCTCTTAAGGCCGTTTCACACGTAGGGTTTTCAGGTTTTATTGCATGCGATATGACGTCACTGCAAGCAGAGTGATGCACCGAATAAAACGTCAGCTGTCAAAATGAAATAACCTCACTTTTTGGTTAAAGTCAGCCATGTTGGATGACGTGAAAAATCCGACTCTGTGATTGGTCGATGCCTGGGTTTGGAAAAAAGGCATGCAAAAAAATAGATCTTGCTGAATCAGCCAAAAGCCCATGCAATCAGACGCTAGGGTCATAAATGACGTCATATCGCATGGGATATAACAAGAAAACACTCCGTGTGAAGCGGCCTTTTCTATACCGGGCATATGAAATATTTAGAGAGAGAAAGTATTGCGATCATGTCAAAAATTCGATGTCAAGATTGGTGGATTTGTTAGGAATTGAGCTACAGGATTGAAATTTTATATTTAAGTTAGTTACCCTCCCGGACACTCAAAATAAGCTTTTGAACAAAATCGGCCAAAGAGTACTAATACTTTACTGATGTCCTTTTTCAGTTTTTTTCGAATTTCTCAAAATTGGCTCAAACGATTGTAATTAAAATTCATAAATCAATTATTTTTTAGATGCTCTTTAAAAAGTATATCAGTGAAATTTTTCGTCAAAATTGTTTGAAGTACAATTTACTGATGAGTATTTCAGATATTTCAAATTCACTTTTCGGCTCTTCCTTCCATAGAGTCAATGTTAAATCCCCATAGGGGGATTTGTATGTAAAGTTCGATTTAAAAACTTGTTACATATTCCAATTCTTAAGAAATTTTGTATTTATTTACGATTCTATATTGTGTATAAAATGTCCAAATATGAGATTAAAATTTTGAAAAATAACCATAGTTTATGTGAAGCAGTCAACATTTAAAATGCAAGTTTGAAACTAAAGTGCTATGGGAAACTAAATACAGTATATCTCGATACAAAAAATCTGGTGTGACCAGCACGGTGCACAACTTTCTCTTACCGAAGGGTAAGAGAAAGTTGTGTGCTGTGCGCCAGTCACACCAGATTTCTTCATTTCAATTTTAATTATATTATTATTAATAAAATTGATTTTTCCTAAGGCGAGATAGGACCCAATGCTTTTCAATAGGTGAAATTTTAAATTTTCACGAATATTTTATGCCTCCCCATTTGGGGATTTATTGATGCCTATAATTTTTTCTAGACTATAGCGTTTGAATGATATTTGAAAATCTATTTTAATTTTCAAGAGATTATTAACCAGCATCACATAATAATTATTGGGGATCATCTCTAAAAATGTTTTGTTTGTTAACAGATGTGTTTAATTTTGTTTTAGATGTTATTTTAATTAACAAAGTACATACACACATATCCGATGTTTTGGCAGAGAGCGCATTTAATAAATAAACAATTCATAATTATATTCAATCAGTGAAAAGTGATTGGAACGTTTTAACAATTGATTCAATCAATGCATCCTCTGCTCTCTGCTGAGAGCAACGTTTGCTCCGTTGCTCCTTCAGGATCAATGGATTAATTTTATTTGAATATTAAATAACAAGGAAAATGACCTCCGTTTTACCCCACCACGTACCGTTTTCGGGGACCTATTCCCACCCCTTTTCGTCAATTTAAGGAGCTACGGGAGCGAATTGGTTACGCATGTTTTTCCCGCTCAGATGGCGTTGTGTGTCATAAAAAATATCCTCAAAAAATCAAGTAATTCAAAAATTTGCCAAGAGATGTCAGAATGGTAGCTAATAATATTTAATGCATTTGGTTGATTTTTATTGATCTTTTAACAATAAATACTTTATAAATGTTATTATATTTTATGTATCTTTTATAAAAGCATAAAGATATATAAATATAGGCTAATACTATATCGGCTGTTAGACTAGCGTGCCATCTATTGCAAGAATGCTGAACTAATTTGACAGTTGATTTTTAAATAAATCATCAAAGCTTATTTTTAAAATTTCTTAATTAATATGTGATTAATAATAACAATAAATTCATTTTTAAATTTAAAAAAAAATTAAAGATTATTGGGACAGATTGTTTTTTTGTATTTGCTTGATAACAAAAAAATTAACTAATTTTTTAATAAGTCATTAAAAAAATTATAGCTCGATGTCCCAATAATCTCCTATGAATTTAATTCATTTAAAAAAAAACCGCATTGAAAAATTCCTTATAATAGTCTATTTTTACTTTCTCTTACCTATGTATATATGTTAATATATATAGAGAGAGAAAGTATTGGTTTCATGTCAAAAATTCGATGTCGAGATTTTGATGGATCTTCACGTTTTGAGGTTCCCTGAATCCAAAAAAGTGGTTTTCGCGACATGGTCTGTCTGTGGGTGGGTGTGTGGGTGGGTGGGTGGGTGTGTGTGTGTCTGTGTTCACTTTTAAGCATGAAGGAATTGAGCTATGAGGCTGAAATTTTATATATAAGTTAAACACCCCCGGGACCGGAAAAATAAGCTTTTAATCAAAATCGGCCAAAGAGTACTAGTACTTTACTGAAGTACTTTTTCAGTTTTTTTCGATTTTCTCAAAATTCGCTCTAACGATTTTGATTAAAATTCAAAAATAAATTATTTTTTAGATGCTCTTTCAAATGTATATTCTCGTTTTGCTCTCAAAATTGTTTGAAGCACACTTTACTCTTGTGCTTCATAGGAAAGATAGGAGAAATGGTTGCCATGGTAACAAAATATAAATATTTTCCCATACTTATAAATTTTACATCTGAATTCAAATATTCCCTACTGCCGGGAACTAAATACATGTCGACACAAAAAATCTGGTGTGACAAGCACAGAACACAACTTTCGATTACCGAAGGTAAGAGAAAGTTGTGTGCTGTGCGCCAGTCACACCAGATTTTTATTTTTAAGTACGTTTAGAGTCGCTCTTGAACCCCGTTATATCTATTTTATTTTTAAGGGATCAATCCTGATGCATAAATTATAAATATTCTTTTTTTTTTTTAGGTTGGTAGACGGTCACTAAACTTGAGCTTCTCGTAATTTCTTCCCTGGTAATAAAAGGTAAAATTAATTATGTTCTCTTGAATGTTTCCTGCACTAAATAATTCAGAAACGCTTCTAAGGGGGCGGGCGCATTCATTCCACATGCTTTAATGGGCAGGCGAAATTGAAAGAATCATTAGTGCACTCCTTTAGAGAGAAATTAACGCTAGAAAAGTCAAAAAGGTTAAATGAATATGAGCAAGTAAATAGATGCATCTCTATGTAGATGGGGAGACAAAATTTAATTTTTTTTTTTTTTTTTTTTTTAAACCCTTTTCGGCTACAGAGGCCATTTAGGGGTTATTTATTTATTATAAATTTTTATATACATTGTACCGATGGCAACCGGGGGGCGTTCTACACGCTGATTGCTCGGGGTCACCAATCCCGAGCTTTCGCCGCGCTTGGCATCACTTAACCTCAACGATTGTGGTGACTGTTGTTCTTCTCCGTTGCCAGGCCCCCCGGCAAAATTTAATTAAAACTAAAAAAAAAAATGTTTAGAAATTTGGCCTTAAGGGGGTTCAGGAGCGACGTCTAAACGTACTTTAAAAAAAACTAGACTTTGATAAGGAATCTTTCAATGCGGTTTTTTTTAAATGAATTAAATTCATAAGAGATTATTGGGACATCGAGCTATAATTTTTTGAATGACTTATTAAAAAATTATCGTAATTAATTTTTTTGTTATCAAGCAAATACAAAAAAACAATCTGTCCCAATAATCTTTGATTTTTTTCAAATTTAAAAATGAATTTATTGTTATTATTAATCACATATTAATTAAGAAATTTTTAAAATAAGTTTAGATGATTTATTTAAAAAATCAACTGTCAAATTAGTTCAGCATTCTTGCAATAGATGGCAGGCTAGTCTAACAGACGATATAGTATTAGCCTATATTTGGCCTATATTTATATATTTTTATGCTTTTATAAAAGATACATAATATATAATAACATTTATAAAGTATTTCTTGTTTTTTTTTTTTTTATATAAAAAACACTCACACTTTTTTCTCATTCACACTCACACTCACACACACATTCACACAGTCTTTTCGGCAACTCAGGCCATTTAAGACTTTAGACGATAACCGTTATTATATAAATATACATATATGGGGTCCAGGCATTCTTATTTAAGCCATTTGGTATCCAATTGGCTTAAATAAAATCATCTGACTGCCTGGGATTCGAACCCGCGACGTTTGGTATATGAGGTTAGCACGCTAACCTCTACGCCATGCCCCGAGGGCGTATTTATTGTTAAAAGATGAATGAAAATCAACCAAATGCACTAAATATTATTAGCTACCATTCTGACATCTGTTGGCAAATTTTTGAATTACTTGATTTTTTGGGCATACTTTATATGACACACTACGCCCTCTTATCGGGAAAAACATGCATAACACCTTCGCTCCTGTAGTAAATTTTACATCTGAATTCAAATGTTCCGTACTGTCGGGAACTAAATATATGCCGACACAAAAACTCTGGTGTGACAAGCACAGAACACAACTTTCGATTACCAAAGATAAGAGAAAGTTGTGTGCTGTGCGCCAGTCACACCAGATTTTTTTTTAATCAATTCCCTTATTAAAGTTCCCAGGGGAGTCTATCTAAATAACTTTCCCCCCTTCAGATGCGTTTTGTTATTATCGACCAGCAAAACGTGCCTATTTGTTCTATAGACAATGAAAATAAATATCTTTGCAAGTGAATAGGCAAGGCAAGGGAGGATTGATCATTCTAGAACAGTCTATAATTGCTATAGAAAAGGATAAAAGTCATTAATAAATCCCCCTCCCTCTCTCATTTTTCATCACTTTTTCAAAATTCAAACATAACATGAGCTTATACAAAATTCCCCAACACCAGTTGAATTGGAAATTACTTAAATTTCCGTTTCGGAAATTATTAGCATACATACATGCACTGAAAAAGCAATATATTTATAGTTAATAGATTCTATTTAATGCAAAGAAATCCTTGACATAATAATGGCGAAATAAAAAGTCGGTTCAATACTAATATTTGATATTTTCTTATTAAATATAATATATGACTAGCTAAAATATAGATATATTAATAGTTAAGATGCCTCTATTTGAATCAGTTACAATAATTTTATTCCCATATCCCTTTTGCAAAAGCGGCTCAACCCTAGATATATTAATAGTTAAGATGCCAATATTTAAACCGAGCATCACTAAAGTTTATTATTAAGATAATGATATTTGAATTAAATGGTCGAATCCTCAAATTTAATAATACAGTACTTATATAAAATATTTATTTATTTTAGTCAAAATTTTTTTATTTTAAGAAAAATCTACATATTTTTGGATAGAAGAATAATATATTAATATCGAACAGAAGCTATATTAAAATTAAAAACTTGAGTAGTTAAGTTAAATATTCAATAGGTTATATTAAAAAATTAAAAATTTCAATGAATTACTAAACTATATGAAGGAACTTTTGTGGTTATTATTATTACGGGAGGTTTTAATTATAGACCACATTAGTATTAATTATTAATTAAAAATAAATATTGTAAAACGTCCCAACTGCTTATTCTGCAGTCGTTTTCAAGTCCTGTGCACTTGAAAATGAATGCAGAATAATCAGTTGGGACGTTTTACAATATTTATTTTTAATTAATAATTAATACTAATGTGGTCTATAATTAAAACCTCCCGTAATATCTGAAGGAAGTAAATATATTAATTTAAAACAATAAGTTTACATTTATTATAATTTTTTATTATTATGGATTAAATTATATAATACAATTTTAATTACATACCAGTAATTATACAATAATATCGCAGAAATGAAGTGGAAGGGATGCAGCTAGAAAGAAAAGCTTTAATATCAAATCAAACTCCTTTATAACAAATGGTTTCTGCCAATTTTTGGGGCATTTTTTATAAAGGAGTTTGATTTGATATTAAAGGTTTTCTTTCTGGATGCATTCCTTCCTCTTCATTTCTGCGATTTAATTATACAAAGATATTTATTGTTTTGAAAATAGTACGTAATAATAATATCACATAAATAACTTTGGCACTGTGTTGAAAGTTCTTTTTTAACTTCATATATTGTTAAAATTGCTCGTCCTATTGCATTTTCTTCTAAAACTTGTTTTAAAGTGATATGATTTTTTTCAAAACATCTTTTAATTCTTCTACTGCAGATAAAATTGGTGAAATACTTGTTATGACAAGCGGTGATGAATTAGAAGTTGAAGATTTCAAAGAAACAGTATTAGCAGCAATCTGTAATTTAGAGAATTGATTTAAAATTAAAAGTTTCAGTTGTATGCACTCACATTTTTTATATTCATATGTACAAAAAAAAATCGGTTATTATATTTTTGTAAAAATTGGAAAATAATTAAAAAGTGAAATTGATTTAATAGTAATTATAGTTTTGTATACCAGTATAATTATATGGTATGTTAGCGAGGCGAATAGCTGAATCAGTATGTAGTAGAAAATAAAAGGTCGAGCAGCTATGTTAATTTCTTTATTTAAGAACCCACAGCGACGTTTCGGTCGACTATGCGACTATCTTCATGAATGTCTTTCAAAGAACTTGAGAGGTTTTTCTTTTGACTGAACTCTAGCCATGAAGATAGTCGCATAGTCGACCGAAACGTCGCTGTGGGTTCTTAAATAAAGAAATTAACATAGCTGCTCGAACTTTTATTTTCTACTAAAATTATATCATGTCCAGTTTATTACATTTTATTTAAAAATAAATATTTATTTAAAAATAAATATTAACAAGTGCCTATAAAATTTCCAGAAATTTTTAAATAAAATAATTTTATTTAAAATAGCCTTGCAACGTAATTATTTATTTTTTAAAATATTAATTAATTTAAATTTATATCTAAAAAAAAGCTGAATAAATTTTTAAAATGGTTGTATTAAATGTCTATGATGATATGAGTATACTAAATAATTTGTAATAAAATTTATATATATGTGACCGTCCACTTGAAAAGTTACCAAATCTATACTGGGCTAAATTTTCAGGAGAGCCGATTAGAAAAAGTTTTTTTTTATTATTGATTTCGATTCTCTAGTTCTTCATCTTATATGATGAAATATTAGATCCATCAGAATATATTTATTTTATTTAAAAAATATGAAAAAAACAAGACTTTAAACTCATTTTTCTCAAAACTAGGTTTAAAAATTCACCGAGACCAGAATCGCTGGTCACATTTACAAGTTGTGAACCAATGTATAAGAATCTCGGAGAATAAGAAGTCAGATATATGCCCCGGTTAAAAAAATTTTTTTTTCTCGGGTTCCTATATCTGAAACACACTTACTTTGCCATTGGCCAAATGGTTTTTCCGACGGCCATTTAATTAAGTTAAAAAAAAAAAAAAAAGGTTTAAAAATTCATATCTTTCAAACAAAAAATGATACAAACATTCTAAAAATGCCGACTTGCTGGGCAGGGTGTGTTCCGTACAAAAAGCATAAAAACTCTATTTGGACCCCGGTGAAGATTTGGTACCTTTTCATGAGGACGGTCATATATATCTCAGATAGATAATTGAATATGTTAGCTTATCAAAAAAAAGTAAAAATATTGAAGAATGGAAAACATACATACCGTATTCATAATACTTCTTTCGAAGAATCAACCTTAACCCCACTTTTGGGAATATCGTTTCGAGTTCTTTTTCACTGTTTAAAAGAGCATAAAGAATGCTTAGGCTTGTAATCCCATTTTCTGTAGAAAATAAATTCAAAATTAGATAAGAAATTTAGAAAAAGTCACCGCTATATAGATAGCTAATAATTAATGCCGCTAATAGAACAGTATTCAGTTGATATGAATTTTTACTTACCATTTAAGGTTTCGCTAATATTTGATAGTCCCCAATCTTCTAGAAGATCATCAAATTCCATCCTATTGTTTGATGAGATGTGCCTATCAAAAATAAGCGAAATGCACAGTTGAGATATAAAATAATAATATATTGATGAAAGCGTTTAGATCATGTAAAAATGGCTGCGCTGGAAGTAACTGCTTTCCGACCATATTACCGACTGTTTGAAACTAGTAGAGGAAGGGAGCTGGAAGGGAGGTTTTTTGTTTTAATTTCACTTTTCTCTGTTAGGGGCGCACTTGTCACTTTTAAATAAATTTGATATCTTAACTATTAATATATTGATACTTGCGAGAAATTTTAGTAAATTTACTATCAAAAAATATTGTTTTGGATTAAACCGCAGCTTTTATTTAAAGCAAACAAAATGTATGTTTTATTTTAAGTGACATTTAATTAAATAGAATAAATTACTCAAATAAATTTTTTGCTTATATTAAATACTTTAAAATTTTGTCACTATTAATAATATGTCGACGTATATTTATTATAAATAAAATATCTTTAATACAAATATATTCTACTAAAAATGCCCAACTCTTTCAATATATTAATATTAAAGAAATTTTTTTTACTGTGTGCATAGTTGATATTCAACAGAGCATCTGCTAACCCCTTCCGTATTTAACTTTATTCTTTGGACAATTGCATATTCCTGTTTACTTTCTCTTACCTATTTATGTATATATAGAGTAAAGAGAGGCGTCGGATTCATGTCAAAAATTCCATGTCGAGATTTTGACGTCCCCTGAGTCCAATTTAAAGCCTGAAGGAATTGAGCTAGCAAGTTGAAGTTTTAGATTCATCCTCACTCAACTTCAGCGAGAATGAATGAATGAAATGATTCTGAGAACATTAGTTCTCCTTGAACACTACAATTAGTTAACAATTTAAACAATGTTTGCTCTCCTTACAATAGTTTACAATAATCGATGTTCGCACTCATATGTTCTTATAACTACACTTGTACATTGTTTCAATTTCGGCCGCACTCTGTTTCGAGCATTAGCAAAACGCCTCACCCTCCAAAAGTATACGCCTAGATGAGCACTCATTCGCGCAGGATGGAAAAGATCAGGTGATGCCGTTTGTATAAATAAACAAATAAATAAAATGAAGGATGAAATCAATTATAAGATGTGGAGAATTAATGTGGATAAATATTTACATGAATAAATAATTAAAATTGAAATGAAAAAAATCTGGTGTGACTGGCTCACAGCACACAACTTTCTCTTACCCTTCGGTAAGAGAAAGTTGCGCACTGTGCTGGTCACACCAGATTTTTTGTGTCGAGATATATTTAGTTTCCGATAGCACCTTAGTTTCAAACTTGCATTTTAAATGTTGACTGCTTCAAATAAACTATGGTTATTTTTCAAAATTTTAATCTCATATTTGGACATTTTATACACAATATAGAATCGTAAATAAATACAAAATTTCATAAGAATTGGAAAAAAAAATTTTAAATGCCTAAAAAGTTCTAAAGGGACCCCCTTTTGAATCGAAATTAACATACAAATCCCTATAGGAAATTAACATTGTTCCTATGCGAAGATAAGGTGGAAAGGGAATTTAAAAAGAGTAGAGAGAGACGATAATGTTTGCAAGTGAGAGAGAGACATATATGTTTTCTTTGAAACAATTAAAGACACAAATAAATTTAAAAAAAATGGGAATTTAAATAATAATTGATTTTTTTTTTTTTTTTTTTTTTTTTAAACACTAACACTTTTTTCTCATTCACACTCACACTCACACACACATTCACACAGTCTTTTCGGCAACTCAGGCCATATAAGACTTTTTTACGATATCCGTCATTGATAAATATACATATATGGGGGTCCAGGCATTCTTATTTAAGCCATTTGGTATCCAATTGGCTTAAATAAAATCATCGGACTGCCTGGGGTCCGAACCCGCGACGTTTGGTTTATGAGGTTAGCACGCTAACCTCTACGCCATGCCCCGGGGGCATAATTGATTTTTAATCTAATAAAAAGAAAAAGATTTAAATTCCGTTACCATGGCAACCATTTCTATCTTTCCTATGAAGAACAAGAGTAAAGTGGTCTTCAGAAGATTTCAATGGCAAAATGAGAATATACATTTTAAAGAGCATCTACAAAATAATTGATTTTTGAACCTTAATCAAAATCGTTGGAGCGACTTTTGAGAAAATCAAAAAAAAAAAAACAACTGAAAAAGTGCATCAGTAAAGTCTTAGTACTCTTTGGTCGATTTTGATTAAAAGCTTATTTTCACGCTCCAGGGAGGGGTTTAACTTAAATATAAAATTTTAACCTCCTAGCTCAATTCCTTCATGCTTTAAATTGAACACAGACAGACAGACCATGTCGCGAAAACCACTTTTTTGGATTCAGGGGACCTCAAAACGTGAAGATCCATCAAAATCTCGACATTGAATTTTTGACATGAATCCATTACCTACTTTCTCTCTATATATATACCATATATAGAGGTAAGAGAAAGTAAAAAATTGGAGAAACGTTGCACAAAGTGTATAGAGCTCAAAAAAAAAATAAAATATTTTATCCAAAAACCTGTGTTTCATTCAAAAAGTCACGGACTTATTGACCTGCCCTCGTATTATGATGACTATATGAAATTTATTTTTTATTTCATTAAAAACCACTCAAAACTGGATTAAAACCTGGAGAGTTTTAACCTGTGCTTTTAAGCACCCTGTTTTTAACCGAACACGCTGTTTTATATTTACTGAAAAAATTCTTTGATTCGCATCTTATTCTAACAAATCCCGGTGAACAAAATCGGGGAGATTGTCTTAAGAAAATATTAAAAGAAATCTTTCCTGACATTTTAATATTAATAATGGAAACAGAAGAACGCAAGATCGGGCATTAAACAAAGATATTAATATTTAAAATGTTTTTGTCTATGTTATAATGTCCGCATCTCTAGAAATTAACATTTTTCATTAAATTCTTTTTTAATTAAATTTTATGAGCGACTCTAAAATTATTTTAAAAGAATCTCTAAGTTGCTTTTACGAGTATAGAAAAGGCAAAGTCTGCCTGGATGAAAAAATAAACATGTATTCTATAGTTCTTTGGCTTTCTAAAAATCATTCATTCGTAAAAATCCGTTAATTATTAACGAAATTATTAACAAAAAATCTGGTGTGACTGGCGCACAGCACACAACTTTCTCTTACCTTCGGTAATCGAAAGTTGTGTACTGTGCTTGTCACACCAGATTTTTTGTGTCGACATGTATTTAGTTTCCGACAGTAGGGTACAATTGAATTCAAGATGTAAAATTTATAAGTATGGGAAAATATATATATTTTGATACCATGGCAATCATTTCTCCTATCTTCCCTATGGAGTACAAGAGTAAAGTGGTCTTCAGAAGATTTCAATCACAAAATGAGAATATACATTTTATAGAGAATCTAAAAAATAATTGATTTTTGAATTTTAAAAAAAATCGTTGGAGCAAATTTTGAGAAAATCGAAAAAAACTGAAAAAGTGAATCAGTAAAGTGCTAGTACTCTTTGGTCGATTTTGTTCAAAAGCTTCGTGTCACGTCCCATGGGGGTGCCTAACTTAAATATAAAATTTCAACCTCCTAACTCTTTTCGTTCTTGAGATATTTTGTTCACAGACACACACACAGACACACAGACAGACAGACCATGTCGCGAAAACCACTTTTTTGGATTCAGGGGACCTCAAAACGTGAAGATCCATCAAAATCTCGACATCGAATTTTTGACATGAATCCAATACTTTCTCTATATATATATATATATTACATATATATAGAGGTAAGAGAAAGTAAAACGTCAGCAAAGAAAAAACACAAGTACACTCATTGGTCGAAAAAATAGACTCCTTTTTCTTTATTCTTATAAACAAAAGCCCATTTTTTTCGACCAGTGAGTGTACTTGTGTTTTTCCTTTGCTGACGTTTTTGTTCATAATTTCGTTAATAATTATCAGATTTTTACGAATGAATGATTTTTAGAAAGCCAAAGAACTATAGAATATCGTATATATATTTTTGCATTCAGGGATATCTAAAATTGTATTAGGGGTGATCAAAGCAAAAAAAATCTTGAAAATTTCGATTTTTCTAAATAAACACGTTTAAATGACCTCCGATTGGGATGAAATTTAAAATTTATATATATTCTAACTATCTGCATAATTTGACGCGATGTCGCGTTAAAAATAATTTGAACATTCTAAATAAAAGCCGTTTTAGAGCACATTTTCTATCAAAATCTATTTTGCTCTATATCTCTAAAACGGTGCCTGATGGAAAAATTCTAACTACATATCTGAATTCAGAATGAAAAAATGCACTAGGTTCACTAATCAGATTTCTTGTGAAAAAAACCTTGTCGACTAGTGTAATTAATAAAAACATTTTTTTCTTATTTACAAGGGGACGGCCAAGTGAGTATATCACGGATTCGTTTGAAAAAAATTGAGGTGATACTTTGAGCCAAAAAAATGTTCACGTGTTTCGGCGTTTTACTCCATAGAGCCCCGATTGGCCAAAAAAAAAATAAATAAATACCGAAACAATTTTCGCGCTTTCAAGTAGTTTCTGTTTGAAACATTACGTAACAGTCAGCTGTGGCTAGGCTGGTAGCGTCGCCGACTGGTAAGTATGTGGTCCCGGGTTCGAACAACAGAGTATGTTAATTTTTTTTTTTTAATCTTTTTATGTTATTGTAACAAACAATATATTTAAAACTGTTTCATATTTTTTTTTCATATTTTATTATTTTTTTTTTTAGTAATTAAATTTTAAAATTTTTTTATATATCCTTTATAAACTGCGCTAATTGTCGCCTACTTATTTGTTTTGCATGTTTTTATGACTTATATCACCCTACTTCGTGTGGGGTAAGTGTACAAGTAAATTAACAAAGTAAGTTATCTATATTCGCTTGACTACCTAATTTCTTTTATTAAATATAAGCAAATAAATTTTTTATTAATATCACGTATTTATTTAATTAATGGATTATTTTATGCCTTCTTTATTTCTTCATATATTTAAATACTGTAATAAATGATATTTTCTTCATGAATTTAAATTAAATTTTAATTTTAAGGTAATAAATAAACTCGAAAAACAATTTTAACAAAATTTTAAAATTTAATAACTAAAAAAAAATAATAAAATATGAAAAAAAAATATGAAACAGTTTTAAATATATTGTTTGTTACAATAACATAAAAAGATAAAAAAAAAAAAAATTGCTTACTCCGTCGTTTGAACCCGGGACCACATACTTACCAGTCGGCTACGCTACCAGCCTAGCCACAGCTGACTGTTACGTAATGTTTCAAACAGAAACTACTTGAAAGCGCGAAAATTGTTTCGGTATTTATTTATTTTTTTTGGCCAATCAGGGCTCTATGGAGTAAAACACCGAAACACGTGAAAATTTTTTTAGCTCAAAGTATCACCTCAATTTTTTCAAACGAATCCGTGATATACTCACTTGGCCGTCCCCTTGTGAGTTACTCGAGGCGGCAAGAGATGGCGTTAGTTTTCTCCATAGGAATACAAGGGACTTTTTCCATTTCATTCTAGAGCTTCCAGCAAATTAATTAAAGGCAAAAAATTAATTATTCTTTAACACAATGATTACTAATTTAATTATCTACAAATTATAGAGCTCCTTTTTTTTAAATATCATTTATTTAATGAGATTAATCTAAAAAAAATATATTTTTTCAAAAATCAAAAAAAGGGATTCTATAAGTTGTAGATATTATAATTTAAAAAAAATTTGAGGTCGATAGCTTCAAAATTTTGGCCGCTGGAAACTCCCAAAATTAGCACGCCGAGACGCGCACCTTAACGATTTTTTTCAGATTTGAAATATTTACTATTTCTGGCTCCAATATGAAATTGTGCTAGGTCTCAAGTTTGAGAAAATTGGGGTACTAGTACTTTACTGATATATTTTTTTAGTTTTTTTTTTTCACTTTTCTACTAATTCTCTCCTTCAATTTTGACTGAAATTCATAAATCAATTATTTTTTAGATTCTCTTTGAAATGTTTATTCTTATTTGGCTCTCAAAATTGTTTGAAGCCCACTTTTTTACATTTAATGCAAAAAAACCACACCACCCATGTGAGAATTTTTTTTTTCAAATTTGAAAATGAACCAAAATCAGAGAGATGGATCAAACAACTCGTTTTTGTCAATAAGAAAAAATAATGGGTTATATAATCTAAGCAATAAACTATTTTTTAAATTTATAGGGACGCCTGAGAGTTAGGCAACCAGTAGGGTAAATGAATGATAGAATAAAGGAGAAAAATAAACTCTTCGCCCTTTCATTTCCACTTGCGCCCACGCAGTAGCTTTTCTTAATTTTCTATTGGTTCAGAACTAGTAGACGGGGGTTTACGTTCTAAATTCCTCTTTCTAGTGTCTTCAAGGGAGGAGCTATGCCTCTTCTTGCTTCTTCCCTTTCGTTTCTCATCCCTTATTGCTAACCTAGGGGTACTCTCGATGAACTTTTCTAATTACCCGATCTAATTTGTTGGTATATTTTTTGATGATAGTTAAAAGAAATGTGGACTCGATTAAGCGAAAAAAACATAGGGTAAACCTTTTGAAATATTTGTCTCATATTCGTATAAAAACAATTGAAACTTTTAAAATATAATAAATTTTACTTTCTCTTACCCTATATATGAAATATATATAGAGAGAAAGTATTGTTTAAATTATTCATGTAATAATTGCACCGTCATAATTCGCTCTAACGATTTCTTTTAAATTTTAAATATATAGAGGACCCTCGAACTTGGCGTAGTTGGTAGCGCGTCTGCCTTGTATACCAAAATATATAAAATGAATCTTTAATTTTTTTGTTCAATCTTTCATTAAATTCTCGAATCTATAAATATTCAATCAAATAGTTAAAATAATCAAATTGTCTTAAATCACAAAAATAAAACTCTCATGTAAAAGAATATTTGCCATGAGATATTTTTAGAACAAACATCTTAAAAAAATTGAAGTTTTTAATTTGAAAGAATGCAAGCAAGACATTGGAGAGCAAACTCTTGACCTCGGGCTTGGTCTAGTTGGTAGCGTGTCTACTTTCTATACCGAAAGCGGGTTCTGACCCCAGGCAGTCCGATGAATGCCTGGACCCCCATTAGATATATACGAGCATCGTTTAAGTCTCAAATGGCCTAAGTTGCCAAAAAGTCTGTGTGAATGAGAAAAAACTGTGTTTTTTATAAAAAATATAAATAAAAATCTGTTGTGGCAAGCACAGAACATAACTTTCGATTACCGAAGGTAAGAGAAAGTTGTGTGCTGTGCAACAGTCACACCAGATTGTTTTTCTATACACAGAATGTTCAAAGAATATTTAAAATAAAAGCAAAGAGCTTTTGTTTTTAATCCTCGAGCGCCTGAGGGCTGGCAACCAACTTGACAAGCGACTAAATAAATGAATTTCCACCTTTATTTGCTTTACGCCCTCTGACTTTTCTCTTCTTTTTGAATAAATATCATCTATTTAGCTTTCAGATTATTTCGAGAGATTTAGATTTTTTTTTTCTCAAACAAACATTTTTTTTTTAATGAAGAAAAACAGGGCAGCCGAAGAAAATATCTATTTCTACATATGTCGACGTTTCGGCCTTATTCAAGACTCTTTTTTACTTTCTCTTACCCTATATATGAAATATATAGAGAGAGAAAGTATTGCGATCATGTCAAAAATTCGATGTCGAGATTTTGATGGATATACATGTTTTGAGGTCCCCTGAGTCCAAAAAAGTGGGTCCCGCAAATTGGTCGTGTGTGTGTGTGTGTCTGTGTGTGTGGAACCATTTTTTTAGCATGAAGGAATTGAGCTACCGGATTGAAATTTTATATTTAACTTAGGTACCTTTGAAGAATCTCAAAATAAGCTTTTGAACAAAATCGGCCAAAAAGTACTAGTACTTTACTGATGTACTTTTTCAGTTTTTTTCGATTTTCTCAAAATTCCCTCCAAGGATTTTTTTTAAAATTCATAAATGAACTATTTTTTAGATGCTCTTTAAAATGTATATTCTCATTTTGCCGTTGAAATCTTCTGAAGACCACTTTACTCTTGTTCTTCATAGGAAAGATAGAAATGGTTGCCATGGTAACCGAATTTAAATCTTTTTCTTTTTATTAGATTAAAAATCAATTATTATTTAAATTCCCATTTATTTTTTTTTATTTCTGTTTTAATTGTTTCAAAGAAAACATATATATATATCTCTCTCACTTGCAAACATTATCGTCTCTCTCTACTCTTTTTAAATTCCCTTTCCACCTTATCTTCGCATAGGAACAATGTTAATTTCCTATAGGGATTTGTATGTTAATTTCGATTCAAAAGGGGGTCCCCTTTGGAACTTTTTAGGCATTTAAAATTTTATTTTCCAATTCTTATGAAATTTTGTATTTATTTACGATTCTATATTGTGTATAAAATGTCCAAATATGAGATTAAAATTTTGAAAAATAACCATAGTTTATTTGAAGCAGTCAACATTTAAAATGCAAGTTTGAAACTAAGGTGCTATCGGAAACTAAATATATCTCGACACAAAAAATCTGGTGTGACCAGCACGGTGCACAACTTTCTCTTACCTTCGGTAATCGAAAGTTATGTTCTGTGCTTGCCACAACAGATTTTTTTTTGTGTCAAGATATCTTTAGGCTCCGACAGTACTGTACATTTGAATTTCAAGATGTAAAATTTATATGTATGGGAGAATATTTATATTTTGTTACCATGGCAACCATTTCTCCTATCTTCCTTATGAAGAACAAGAGTAAAGTGGTCTTCAGAAGATTTCAATGGCAAAATGAGAATAATTGAATATTTGTTATAGCTGTAGTATTATGTTCAATAAGGAATAATTTCCAAAGAAGAATGCAGCTAATTTTATTTTAATAAAAATTCTTAATCACTTGCTGATGTTTCGGTTCGGGTTTGGACCATCATCGGAGCTACAAACATGGAAAAAAAGGAACGATCTTTTGTATTATTTTCCATGTTTGTAGCTCCGATGATGGTTCAAACCCGAACCGAAACGTCAACAAGTGATTAAGAATTTTTATTAAAATTAAATGAAATAAAATTAGCTGCATTCTTCTTTGGAAATTATTCCTTATCAAAATGAGAATATACATTTTAAAGAGAATCTAAAAAATAATTGATTTTTGAATTTTAATCAAAATCGTTGGAGCAAATTTTGAGAAAATCGAAAAAAACTGAAAAACTACATCAGCAAAGTACTAGAACTTCTTGGCCGATTTTGATTCAAAGCTTATTTTCACGCTCCCGGGGCGTGTTTAACTTAAATATACAATTTCAGCCTCATAGCTCAATTCCTTCATGCTTAAAATTGAACACACACACACAGACAGACAGACCATGTCGCGAAAACGACTTTTTTGGATTCAGGGGACCTCAAAACGTGTATATCCATCAAAATCTCTTCGAATTTTTGACACGAATCTAATACTTTCTCTCTCTCTCTATATTAACATATATAGAGGTAAGAGAAAGTAATATATATATCGGCGTAAACTAAATACAATTAGGCCTATATGTCGACACAAAGCACAGAACTCAACTAACTAAAAGGCTGTGCGACCAGTCACACCAGATTTTTATTCAATCTCACCGACGTTTTTTTTTTAGTTTATCGAATCATTTATTTGCCATTTGACAGCTGGGGAGGAGGCGGAGGCGAGCTTAAAAAAACACGATCGTTTGATGTGAATCATTTAGAAATTTGCGTCCACTCAACAGACTGACTGAAAAGGAACGATCTGCGCGGTGTGCAAATCAAAGCCCTTTTGGCATTAAAAAAATGAAAAGGGGGATTTGTTTTTAAAAACTTCTCGCTAATTACAAGATCTCTTGACCTCTCCTGGCTCCTGGTCGATAATAGAACTCTCAGGTAAATAAAGAGAGATTTGATTTCTTTTCAATCGAGTCGATCTACAGTAATAACTCTCAAGCTATTTTAGAATTTGATTTCTTTCTTCTTTACGAAAAGAGTCAATTCCATTGCGCTTTTGTTATTTTAGAGAATAGAATAAATTAAGCCATTCTTTGTTTGATTTTTATATCAAACGCTTTAGAAAAAATCTGGTGTGATTGGTCGCACAGGACTCGAAAGCTGCCTTCTGTGCTTGTCACACTAGATTTTTTGTGTCGACATATATTTAGTTCCGGTCCTGGTATTAGAATTCAAGATGTAAATTTTACAAACAGAAAAATATTTAACTAGTGATGAGAAGTGGCTGTAGACTTTGAATTGGGTATAGGACTTTGCAGCCAAGGAAATTAAATAAAAAACTTATTTAATTATTAATCGTCGACGTTTCGGTCGCAAGTCACGACTTTCCTCATTCTAACAATTAATCGTCCTGAGGAAGGTCGTGACTTGCGACCGAAACGTCGACGATTAATAATTAAATAAGTTTTTTATTTAATTTCCTTGGCTGCAAAGTCCTATACCCAATGAAAAATATTTATATTTTTTAAATACCGAAACGTCTCCGAGAACCAGCATACAGAGCCTTTTTTATTGGCTGCTCCTGCCCAAAATTATCCATTTATAGAAGTTAAGTATGCTGGGACAAATCGTAAAGGTTATGGAGAAAATACACCAGCGGTTGCTTTCCACATTAAAATAATTTATTTGGCAAATATTTCGGATTGCCTTGATGCACTGAGGATGGATTGTGTAGGCAATCCGAAATGTTTTTTTTTTTTTCTCACATAGACTTTCACACTGTATTTTCGGCAACTCAGGCTATATAGGACTTTTACGATATCCGTTATTCATTAATAAACATATTTGGAGTCCAGGCATTTTTATTTAAGCCATTTGGTATCCAAATGCCTTAAATAAAATCATCGGACTGCCTAGGGTCCAAACCCCCGACCCTTGGCATACAAGGTAGGCGCGCTACCAAATACGCCAAGCCCGGGGCAATCCAAAATATTTGCTAAATAAATTATTTGAATGTGGAAAGCAACCGCTGGTGTATTTTCTCCATAACCTTTATCCATTTATATTTTGTTACCATGTCCTCTTCTGATCTTTTCTATGAAGTACAAAAGTAAAGTGTGCTTCAGAAGATTTCAATGGCAAAATGAGAATATAAAAGAGCATCTAAAAAATAATTGATCTTTGAATTTTAGTAAAAATCGTTGGAGCGAATTTTCGAGAAAATCAACTTTTGAGAAAGACACCCCCCCCCCCCCCCCCCGGGAGCTTTTAAACAAAAACGGAAAAAGAAACTTAATATATCTCGACACAAAAAAATATGGTGAGACAAGCACAGAACACAACTTTCAATTATCGAAGGTAAGAGAAAGATATGTGATATGCGACCAGTCACACCAGATTTTATTATATAGTATACAAACCAGGGCGGAATGGCTAGCATCAAAAGGCCGAGAATAACAAAAAAAAAAAAAAAAATAGCAAATATATTAAGGGGTCATTCCACGTCAGTTCAACCAGGCCATTTCACCCATAATCTCAGATTTTTATGAAACTTGGTATGTTTGTTCTATATATAGAGATAAGTAACAGCACCAAATTTCAATTTTTTATCTCACTTAGTTTTCGAGTTATAGCGCTTTAAAGTTTTGATTTTTTCACCTTCCGCGGCTTGTCTAATGCCAAACAAAATGTGACATAAAAGAGAAAATAATTTCTCATTTATTTATTTGACATCCAATCTTGATGAAATTTTTATGGTATGTTCTTTAAACAATAAGGAATTAGAAAAAAAATATATCACGAATCTAAGTTAATCCTAAAATATGAAAAAAATTCATATTGTTGATTTTTTTTTAGTTTTGAAAACGCAAACATGCTTTAGCGCTAAAGCCAATATCTCCAAAAGGGAATGAGATATTCAAGAAATTTTTTTTTCTAAATAATCTACATGAAATGGGCTTTAATTTAGTAAAATAAAAAGTTTGTGTATTTTGTTCCCTCTATTTCTAAAGTCCATTGCAAGTTTCAATATATAGTTTTCCATGTTAAAAAGGTTTCAAGGGCAAAATGAAAATATACATTTTAAAAAGCATCTAAACAATAATTGATTTATGAATTTTAATAAAAATCGTTGCAGCACAAATTTTGAGAAAATTGGAAAAAACTGAAAAAGTACATCAGTAAAGTACTAGTACTTTTTGGCCGATTTTGTTCAAAAGCTTATTTTGAGTGTCTGGGAGGGCACCTAACTTAAATATAAAATTTCAACCTCCTAGCTCAATTCTTTCATGATTTCAAATGGACACTGTGTGTGTCTGCTTAAAACTGAACACAGACAAAAACACAATCAATTCAATTGAAAGCATGAAAGGATTGAGCTAGGAGGTTGAAATTTTATATTTAAGTTAGGTCCCCTCCTGGACACTCAAAATAAGCTTTTGAACAAAATCGGCCAAAAAGTACTAGTACTTTACTGATGTACTTTTTCAGTTTTTTCCAATTTTCTCAAAATTTGTGCTGCAACGATTTTTATTAAAATTCATAAATCAATTATTGTTTAGATGCTTTTTAAAATGTATATTTTCATTTTGCCCTTGAAACCTTTTTAACATGTAAAACTATATATTGAAACTTGCAATGGACTTTAGAAATAGAGGGAACAAAATACACAAACTTTTTATTTTACTAAATTAAAGCCCATTTCATGTAGATTATTTAGAAAAAAAAATTTCTTGAATATCTCATTCCCTTTTGGAGATATTGGCTTTAGCGCTAGAGCATGTTTGCGTTTTCAAAACTAAAAAAAAATCAACAATATGAATTTTTTTTCATATTTTAGGATTAACTTAGATTCGTGATATATTTTTTTTCTAATTCCTTATTGTTTAAAGAACATACCATAAAAATTTCATCAAGATTGGTGGTCAAATAAATAAATGAGAAATTATTTTCTCTTTTATGTCACATTTTGTTTGGCATTAGACAAGCCGCGGAAGGTGAAAAAATCAAAACTTTAAAGCGCTATAACTCGAAAACTAAGGGAGATAAAAAATTGAAATTTGGTGCTGTTACTTATCTCTATATATAGAACAAACATACCAAGTTTCATAAAAATCTGAGATTATGGGTGAAAATTTTTTATTTTTTTGGTTGATTTGACGTGGAATGACCCTAAGATCTTCTCCGCTCGTTGAAGACGAATCGCGCAACTCGTCATTTTCAAAGATTCAACAAGTTGAATTTCTTAAAATTATCAGCGCACCGCAGAGCGACTAAATGAGTGGGAATTCTTAAATTGCCACCAGCGAAGACAACAGAGAGACATGTAAAGTTTCAAGTACACCGAGTAATCAAATTTAAAAGAGAGGAGACGAGAGAGTATCCATTTAAAGAAAGAAGGAAAGAGAGAGAGAGACATGCAAACTCTAAATTATCGTTAAACAGATTAAGTTAGAAGAGATTATTCTAATATTTTCGTGATTCTTTTATTATAACTCGAAAGAAGACACTGTGCATTTGTGTCGATGATAAATGCGAGAAGTTGGGCGGACACCGTAATTCTCTTGCTCTATTTAATCAAGTTTTGAGAGGGGAGGTGGGGAGGGGGGGCGTGCTCAAATGCTCAAATGCTCAATTTATAAAAGAATATATTAACAAATAGGAACGGAGCCAAAAGAGATTAAAATTAAAATAATTTGGATGCCTTCCAACGTTTATAGATTTCTTCAGCTCATCTTCAGGGCTTACTGAACACGCGAAGAAAAAAAATCTGTTCTGACTTTTTATTTACTATCATTTTCATAACAAAGATAGGAGAAATGGTTGCCATGGTAACAAGGGACCGGCACGGTGGACAACAACCGAAGAGTAAGAGAATTGTGTGCTGTGTGCCACCAGTCACACCAGATTTTATCGTGTCGACATATTTTTAGTTTCCACAGATATATTAAAATTTATAAACATGGGAAAATATTTATATTTTGTTACCATGGCAACCATTTCTCCTATCTTTGTCTACTAGAAATTATTTTTATGCATTATTAATTTGTGGAATATAAAAATAAATTTATTTTCTTTAATTGCTTCTTAGAAACAATGGATGACGTCATTCCCCAAACCGGTCTCGATTGTTTGGAAATAGGTTATTGAAAAAAATTTTTTTTTTTTTTTTTTTTTTTTTAAACATTCACACTTTTTTCTCATTCACACTCACACTCACACACACATTCACACAGTCTTTTCGGCAACTCAGGCCATTTAAGACTTTGACGATAACCGTTGTAGAGAATATATCTATTGTGGGGTCAGGCATTTCTATTTAAGCCATCTGGTATCCAAATGGCTTAAATAAAATCATCGGACTGCCTGGGTCCGAACCCGCGACGTTTGGTATAGGAGGGAGGCGCGCTACCTACTACGCCAAACCCGGGGGAACAGAAAAAAAAAAAAAAAAATTAACAAGATCCAGAGTTGGGTTTTATACACGATTTTGCAGTTTTATACAAAAATTGCGGATAAAACTTGTATAAAACGTATAAAATGTATAAAACGTATAAAATGTAGAATACTTGAATGCGCATGCGCAAACCCGACGAGAAAGGAATTCAAATAAAATTTCATTTTTCAATTATTAACATTTTTATTATATTATTCACTAAATAAAAAGCAAACAACATCGTCAATGCTTTAAAACATTATAAAATATGAAAAGCTTTTAAGCTGTTTTTCCAGGGGGGGGGTTGGTTTTTTACAGAGTTTTATACCTTTTATACATCGGCCTAGTTTTATCCGCAATAGTTTTATACATGTATACAACCATGTATTATACTCCGCGGGATAAAACCTGCCAACTCTGACAAGATCTCATCAAAGTTTAGTCAAGATAAATAATCAATCAAATTGCCATATCAAATAATAAGTTTTTTTTTATATTCCCTCAAAAAATGAATTATTTATTTTTGAATTGGGAAAATTTAATTTTTGTTTTCTTTTAATTATAATAAAAAAGAAAGAATTATTAATGAATAATATTGGCGGGTTAAGCTAAGGCTTTGACCAATCAGAAGCCGAGAAAATTGTTACGTCACTCAACAAGCGGTATTGCAGTCTGGTCGACATCTCTTTTATTAGTTGTTTTTGAGAGAGTGAAGTGTTAACATTGTGTCAGTGTTTGTGTTTGTGTGTGCGTCAAGAGAACCCCTGCATTTCATCTCTTCTCATTAAATAGTGAGTAAAATTAATATTATTTATTTATCTGGACCATTTATTATAAAAATACAAGTGTATTATACGTGTAAATAGAATTTAGAATAAAGGTTAATTATAATTAGTTCATCCGAATCCCCGCCAGGGTGGCGCCACCGTACGGGTTCTTTATTAAATTATCTGAAATACAGTGCCGGCTGGTCAATTATTATCTAAATTTGCGATACAGAAGATACTAGCTAGCTTCTGGCGCCGGGGTCCCGAGTTCGCCTCCCGTCCCAAGCGAGAAAAATTTATTTCATTTGATTTGACTACAAATCATTTGAAATAAATAAGGATGGGGTCTAAATGGCCTTAGATGCCGAAAAAAATCTTTAAAAAAAAAATTAAATAATTAGAAAAACACTTCGTGATATGTTTAAATTTGTTTATTGATATACACCTCTATAAATACTTGTCATTCACGCTTATAACCAAGTGTTTTCTATTTAATTTTTAAATTTTCCTATATCAACAAGTGTTTTCTATTTAACCAATTGTGTATTCATTAATTTATTACCTTCTGATAATGTTTCAAACTCAAGTAATATTAATGCTTTATTTATTTACTTTTTACATTTTTGATTCTTTTGGCTTTTATTACCTTCGCTAATCGAAAGTTGTGTTTTGTGCTTGTCACACCAGATTTTTTTGTGTCGAGATATAATTAGTTTCAGCCGATATATTAGAATTCAAGATGTACATATGACAAAATATTTATATTTCGTTACCATGGCAACCATTTCTCCTATCTTTTCTATGGAGTACGAGAGTAAAGTGGTCTTCAGAAGACTTCAACGGCAAAATGAGAATATACATTTTAAAGAGAATCTAAAAAATAATCTTCTCTTCTCTTTCTCTTTTGTTCCACTTGATTGGAACCCCCGCCCCGTGGCATGTAACCAAGGGCGGTACAAGGAGGGGGGTAAAGGGGATAATTACCCCCCCCCCCCCCGAGATTTGAAGAAACTATTTTGCGGTCCAGGCATTCTTATTTAAGTCATTTGCTATCCAATTGTGTATCGGCCAAAAAGATTATATTCTATTTTGCCTTCACTTATTCTAAAAGTAGGAATTTTTATCTGACTCCATTTTGTTTGAATAATTATTTTTATAATTATAAATTATTTGAATTTAAAAGAAAAAAAAAAATATATAATCTGACGTATTAGCCTAACGAAAATAATAAAATACAGTTTTTGAAATAAATATTGGAATTATTAATAAAATATATAATTGTGTTTAATATGAATGATATTAAAATAATATAAATATTCGAGGTAAAAAGATATAATTATATATTTGAATTAATAGTGCAATTCGAGGAGATTTACTCTTAATATGAGATTAAATTTAAGAAGGTTGTGTTTAGATGACGTCAACTTTACATCTAATATATTTTTGCCATTAAGAATGAAGATTTTAATATTAAATAAAAGATTATTCGTATAGGAAAGAACCGGAGAATAAAAACCAGCAATTGATGGACCCTCTCACATCATCTTTAATTGGCAAATATTTCGACTGGCATTACGCCTAGTCATTATCAGTGCAAACAAATGATTTGGTGGAGGGCCCGTGTCAAACAATGGTTGAGGATTATTTTTAAAATTTCTCGGAGAAGCAGGGGTCAGACGCAAGTGCAAGCGAAGTTAAAGATGATGTGAGAGGGTCCATCAATTGCTGGTTTTTATTCTCCAGTTCTTTCCTATACATCTTATCCATCCATCATTCCAATTGCAAAAGATTATTCTTTGAATAATAGTATACTTAATATAATATCAAATATAAGATGCAAATGAAAGATTCAAATAAGATGATCAACATGATCTACTTACCAGAAGCAGGTCGAACTGGAGGTGTCGCAGGATTCAAATGAAGGCGATCTCCGATGTCGAAGAAAATCGTTGATTTTGTATGCAGAAATGACTTGTTGTTAGGCGCCAAGGAATAAGGGTGACACTCCACAGAACACGGAATTATTATTCAAATAATAATAATTATGATGCATTAATATGTTGAAATGCAATTGAATTAGACAAAGAACAAAGAAATGAGGGAGCCTTTATCCATGTCTTGGTTGGATGGATTCCCAGTCGCAAGTATCAAGTATGGCCACGTGACGAGCTCAACGCATGGATCAGACCAGAGGGAGAGAATATGAAGAGAGGAAAATGTCAGCAACCGAGGTGGCGCTCTCTTCTGGGTTTCTTTTTATATTGCTGATGGCGCGAACAAAATGGCTTAAATAAAATCATCGGACTGCCTGGGGTCCGAACCCGCGACTTTTGGTATACGAGGTTAGCACGCTAACCTCTACACCAAGCCCCGAGGGCAAAAGAAAATGAATCATAAACTAAACTCGATAGAACAGTCACAGAATTTTACTCACAGACTTTACCATTATAAAATATCTCACCTACTTATCATAATATATATTGTTATAAAATCGACCAACTATGTTAAATATAGGTGAAATATGGAAATTAAAATTTATATTGACAACCCTAATGCTCTGAAGATGGCCCTAAACAGGACCGAAACGTCAGCAATGAGGGTTTAATAAAAGAAAAGAAAACTAGCTGCTCTCTCTTTTTATTATCCTTCTACTACATAGATATTTCTCTAAATAGATTCCTATGGGAGAAATCGTAACTTTAGGAATTATTAACTCAAAAAGTTATAGAAATTTCGGGGCCTGATTATTTTTCCGGGACTCTCTATAACGTTCTCTATAAGACTGCAAAATTTCGTTTCAAAATTCCAACGGGAAGTTGGTCAAACAGACAGACTGACAGACGGACACACCGCTATTATATATATAGAGAGGGCCTGGACTATATCCCCCGGGCCCGGGCCCATTGCCCTCCAATCTTAAAATTCTAATCTATATATAATAATTGCGGTGTGTCCGTCTGTCCGTCTGTCCGTCCGTCTGTCCGTCCGTCTGTCACGCTCTGTTTGACCAACTTCCCGTTGGAATTTTGAAACGAAATTTTGCAGTCTTATAAAGGACGTTATGGAGAGTCCCGGAAAAATACTCGGGTTCCGAAATTCCTATAACTTTTTGAGTTATTAATTGCTAAAGTTACGATTTCTCCCATAGGAAATGTATAGAGAAATATTTAAGTATTCTTTGCAGTTGTGTATTCTTTGAATGTACACAAATCCTCAAGCAGGCACAGGACTGGAATACTTAGTTGTTAGTAATAATAATTTTCTTTTCATAATTAAGAAAAGGCGAGGGTCCGCCGCAGGCGGGCCCGAGCCAGCTGATGGGGGGTCCAGGGGGGCGTAGCCCCCTGTCTAGACGCCAGCCCGTTTCTCATAATTAAGAAAGGCGAGGGGTCCAGGGGGGCGTAGCCCCCCTGTCTAGACGCCAGCCCGTTTCTCATAAGAAAAGGCGAGGGTCCGCCGCAGGCGGGCCGAGCCAGCTGGTGGGGGTCCAGGGGGCGAAGCCCCCTGGCTAGACGCGGAGCCCGCCGAAGGCGGGCGGCGCGGCTAGTAAAAAATAATTTTCATGGTTAATTAAAAAAAAAATCATTTTCTTGAAATTTTATTTACTGAAGGGGCCCGGGCCCTTTAAGCTCAAAGCACGTTTGATAATATTGTATTTCTCACGTCTCAGGATAGCTAAAAACGCAGATTTCAGTGTCTAATTATCAAAACATTTTCCATACCCCCCCCCAGTCGGGGGTCGCCTGTCCGGATAAATTATGCTAACCCTATGTTTAGGAAATTTTGAAAAATTTTTTATTTATACAAATATTTTAAGCCATGTATAACTGTTTCAAAAATTTTGTCTAAAACTGTGTAAAAAATTGTTGGCATGGAGACCACAATAGCTTTTTACATACTAAAAAATAATTTTAAGGGGGGGTCTCAAGTCTGTCTGCGGCCCTGTATAAAGATACTTACCATCCCAACATCGTAACAAAACAAAATAACAACAACCATCGTAACAAAATATAAATATTTTCCCATGTTTATAAATTTTCTAAAATATCGGCGGAAACTGGTGTGACAAGCACAGAACACAACTTTCGAGAAAGAGATAGTTGTGTGCCAGTCCCACCAGATTTTTTATTTCCCTTTCACTTTTGATTCTTCTCACTTTTTAACTCCGAGCACAAATTGTTCAGAGAGTTTCTATTTTTTTTTTTTTTTTTTTTTTTTTTTTTTTTTTTGGAATGGGTGCATAAGGTCCCAAGACCTATAATGACCAGTAGTCACATGCAGCCAGGAAGAAAATAAAAACAAAAGGAGAAGCATAAAGGGGAAACTCAACTGCGGGAACTGAGAAGATGCCTGTTGAGGTTAGACTTGAAAGTCTGAAGATTGTAGGTTTTGGGGAAGATAGACGCAGGGAGCTTGTTCCAATCACGGGAGGTCATGGGGACAAAGGAAGAATGAAATTGTTTTGTTCTGTTAGTCGTGATCTGAACAGCATAGGGATGCTGGGAAGATGCCTCTCTTGTGTTCCGTGAATATGTTGCATTGGGTGGGATAATTGATTTTAATTCGGCAGAGCATTGACCATGGTAATACCTGTAGAATTCTATAAATAAATAGGGGGGGGGGCGTTTGTTGTTTACAAACACTTCGCTCCAGGCAGGTTCAATTGTCCCGTGCCGCCTGCTGCGTGCAGGCAGCTAGCTGAAGGTTAAACGATTCGAACGAATCCGCGGGCGTAATGGAAACACTTTAAGTGAAGAGCCAACGAGCAAACGATAATTTCAACTTAAAGAGACATCTAAACGAAAGTGTTTAGCGCTTATTGCATAAATATTTGCATCTCCTCTCTATTTTTGATATTTTTAAGTTACATTTTATTACCTCATCATCTCTATTTTAAATTAGATATATATAGAGAGAGAAAGTATTGGGATTCATGTCGAAAATACAATGTCAAACTTTTGATGGAAATACATGTTTTAAGTCTTTAATTGTGTTTCAAATAAAGTATGAAGGAAATCAGCTATGAGGTTGAAATTTTATATTTAAATAAGGTACCCTCCCGGATACTCAAAATAAGCTTTTGAACAAAACCGGTCAAAGAGTACTAATACTTTACTGATGTACTTTTTCAGTTTTTTTTTATTTTCTCAAAATTGTTAACGATTTTGATTAAAATTCAAAAATCAATCAGGAAACCGAAGGACACCTTGCAGCCAGGAGAATAAATAAAAAAAAAATCTTTTATTTAATTTTTTACTTGCCGACGTTTCGGTCGTCACCCACGACATTCATCATGGCAAATAAACAAAAATACCTAAGATCGTGTATTGTTGACAATTATTTTCCCTGATGAAGATCGTGACAGAAGACCGAAACGTCGGCAAATAAAAAATTAAAATAAAATATTTTTTTTTATTTAATCTCCTGGCTGCAAAGTGTCCTTCGATTTCCTGATTAAATCTCCACAGCCATAACACATTAAATCAAAAATCAATTATTTTTTAGATGTTCTTTAAAATGTATATTCTCATTTTGATCTTGAAGCACACTTTATTCTTGTACGCCACAATTAGGTCCCTAACTGATAGCTAGATCCTTAAGTATATGGTACAGGGTGAAATAATTTAAAATTTGAAAAGGTAAAATAAAATCATTTGTACCAGATTTTACGTTTTACCTTTTCGGTCATTAATATTATTCTACTATACAACAAATACTGTCATGAGGTAAAATGATTAATTAAATAAATGTTAATTAAACTGACCATAACCTCGTTATTTATTTATTTATTTTTTTTGACAGAAAAGATACAAAAAATTGTTGATAACATACAATATTGTTGGGCTTCGTGGTCCTCGTGAACTCTCCAAAGCCGATGAACTTGACTCAGTATATTCTTCTTCTTTATTTCATTCCTTCACATTTTAACGTAACTTATATATATTTAATTTTTCTTTTTTGCTTTTTGATCTTTGAGGGATACGTAGAACGCCAGCACAGAGAGAGAGCCAGTTTTGCTGCTTGTTGTCCGCTCCCTCTCATAAGATAATATTTTTGCTCGCAGAGGGCGCACTTATTTCGCTCCAAGGGGGGTGGGGGCGACTAGCACTTCCGCGGTGGTTTTAAATATTTTTTTAGATCACAACAATCCTTAAGGCTATAGCTATCAGGTGGGGACTTAATTGTGGCGCTCACTGTACTTGATACATAAGAGAAATAGTTTACATGAAAACAAAATAATTATAAATTTTACATTTTGATTTCTTATATATCGGCGGAAACTACACAAAAAATCTGGTGTGAAAGCACAGAACACAACTTTCTCTAACCGAGCGTTAAGGGTTAGTTGTGTGATATTTCCAATATCCACGCCTATATTTATTCATACGTATATTAAATTGATTTAAATAAATTTTTTATCAGCCTCCCCCACTCTAGGTGATAACTTATCGCTTCTCTTCCAGCTGTTCCCGGCTAAATTATAATTAAACAAAGTGATTATGAATAAATAAATAAATAAGGCATTAACAATCGGAGTAAATATAATACAATACTAGAGAGCTCGGAAATAATTACCATAACGAATCCTGGGATAAATTTCACATAAAGCAATTTCGAAATTATAGGCCGATTATGCGAGGCATTAATTACGCGTGCTGTATAAGAGATTCCAAATTACTATTGGACTGGACGTCGATTAATATATATATTATTAAAGCTTTGTGTTAATATTATTATTATTATGGGGGGTTTTTATTCTTGTATTAATTATTTTTTAAAAACACAACGTTTCGACTTCTTATTCTGCATTTGCTACGATTCAAGAGAACTAACCTCTAAGGGTCACCTATGTGAAGTTGGTATCATTTTATATACAATATTATCAAATAGACACCTTCACCACACCAAGGGTTTACTTAAAAAGCATGAAGCATTAAAATCGACCAAAGAGTACTAGTACTTTACTAATGTACTTTATGTCATAATAGATTCTTTATATAAGATCCTAGCCGCAAACTGCCCATCTCTCTCAAAGGAAATATCATCCCCACAAATCCAAACTTATATAATTAACATCATCGAGCAATCCATTTCTAATATATTGTCTAATATAAAAAATTCACCTTATTAATGTTGCTTAACATTTACTGACCCTTATTTTTTTATCATTATCATATTTTTATTTATAATTTAAAGAATGAATTGTATGGAAAAATGGCTGTATGGCTTGAAGGCTTAAAGCCACGTGTTTGTTAAATAATGTACTTTTTCACTTTTTTTTTCAATTTTCTCAAAATTCGCTCCAACGATTTTGATTAAAATTCAAAAATCAATTATTTTTTAGATTCTTTTTAAAATCTATATTCTCATTTTGTCATGGAAATCTTCTGAAGACCAATCTACTCTTGTACTTAATAGGAAAGATAGGAGAAATGGTTGCCATGGTAACAAAATATAAATAAAATTTTCAAATTCAAATGCACTGTACTGTAGGGAACTAAATATATGACGACACGAAAAATCTGGTGTGACAAGCACAGATCACAACTTTCGATTACCGAACCAGATTTTTTGTGTTTGTTTTTGTATGTGTTGTTGATGTTATGTTCACCAAGTAATTGGATAATCAGTCTGTTTGGGAAATGTAAAGATTAAACAAATATAATTTTACCCCCCCCCCTCCCTCCTCCCCCCCCCCCTAATTGCTCTCTCCCTATCCAATTGATAGGCTAACAAATTGATCAGTGGTTTCGCTAACTTTGACTCTTTTTAACTTTTTCTTTTTTTTTTTTTATAGTATTTTTTGTAATTTTATCCGATTGATTCCATTTTATTAAATGTGTCGGTGACAGGGCTTGATTTATCTCATCTCTTTACAAATTTATTTCAAAATATTAGATTTGTTGGAAATTTTGTGGGGGTGGGGGGGGGTTGAGGAAATTGATTCCACCTCTCAATAGACTCGTCTCGATTTTTTCAAATTATTGATGGCTTTTGAGGGGAAAAAATGAAGGACCCTCGCTCTAGTAGTTTATTTATATCAAATCCGACTAAAACAGATGGATTTAGGAGATTAAGAGATCAATTTTCTCACTTTTATTATTTTACATGTAACTGGACATTTATCACGCAAATCACAAGTGTTGATTTTTTATTTACTAGCCGCGCCTCCCGCCTTCCGCGGGCTTCACGTCTAGCCGGTGGGTTTCGCCCCCCCCCCCCCCCCGGACCCCCTCGCCTTCTTAATTATGTTTTTTTTTTCTTATAAATAAAAAAACATTCACACTTTTTTCTCATTCACACTTACAATCACACACACATTCACACAGTCTTTTCGGCAACTTAAGCCATTTAAGACTTAAACGATATCCGTTATAGAGATTAAAATACATATTAGGGGTCCAGGCATTATTATTTAACCCATTTGGTATCCAATTGGCTTAAATAAAATCATCGGACTGCCTGGGGTCCGAACCCGTTGGTTTGGTTGTTTGGTATACGAGGTTAGCACGCTAACTTATACACCAAGCCCCGAGGGCAATTTATGTTTTGTTTTTGTATTATTTTATTAAATGTGTAGGGAAGGGGGGGGGCGTTATACGATTAAATATTTTTAAGGGAGGCGTTGTAACATAAAGTTTGGAAAGCCCTGGCCTAAAGTAAGACTCATTCTAGAAAATTATACTATGTGCAAAACCCAAGGGCGGATCCAGGGAAGTTTCTCAGGGTTTTAATTTTTTTCTGACTAGACGCCGAAGGCGATAGCATTGTTAATTATTTTATTTATTAGGATTTGATAAGGGGTTGAAAAAAAAAAAATGTTTTTTTAATTTATTTTAGCTAAATCGAAGTCAAATAAATAGAAAAGATTGAAAATAACATATATATATATAGGTAAGAGAAAGTAAAATAGCGTTGATAGAGGGATGAAGGGTTGATTATTTAAGAAAGGCCTTGGAATATTCCAAATCACTTGTTGACATTCGTTTCCAGTTATAAATAAAGTTAGATTAAAGAAAAATGTATTTTTTTACTTTTAATAAAAAGGGAATTCTTATTTTCATCTATTTATTCCTTTACAAAGAGATAAGAGAGTCGAATTTCTCATTCAGTCGAGTCGAGAGCGTTGCCGGCTGGCAGGCGCGGAGCTTTTGCTCTTATTTATTTGTGCTTAAAGTGAATCAAAGTGAATAATTAATATAGTGCAATCCACCCTGACCTCGCCCTCAACGAGCACACCCTCTTGAGTGTTTTATTAGAGGTAATTATTATGCATTTTATCGTTGAAAAAAAAAAAAAAAGATAGAAACAAATAATTTGACTGCGAAAAACGATTCTTTTGAATATGAAATTAAATATTTTGCATTTCACTAAGGGTAGAGGGTGAATATAAGGGGGAGGGGGAGGGGGAGTGCAGGTGGCATTGAAAAAAAAATTAATTTTTTGTTTTTTGTCTTTTTTTTTTAAACACACACTTTTTTCTCATTCACACTCAACACTCACACACACATTCACACAATCTTTTCGGCAACTCACTCAATATAAGAGTTTATACGATAACCGTTGTTAATTAATAATATAGATACATACTGGGGGTCCAGGCATTTCTATTTAAGCCATTTGGTATCCATTTCGGACTGCCAGGGGTTCGAACCCGCGACGTTCGGTATAGAAGGTAGACACGCTACCAACTACACCAAGCCTGAGGGCATTTTTTATTTTTCTAAAGTCACCATTATTTACCATTATATTCTTTCTAAATGGCCTATATTTTTGATAATCAAATTTTCTTAATATATTTTTACACAGGGGTGGATTAAGGGCTGAAAATTAAAATAAAATTAAAATTAAAATAATTATTTATAAATGAATTCATATTATTTTGAGAGTAATTCGCGGTGAAGGCTCGCATTTCCTTAAAGGGGGGTGTGCCAGGGGGGGGGGTTAATGCCCCATCCCCTATAATGCACAAAGATATTAATGTTTTTTAATACTTTTACTAAAAAATAAATGCATTCCGTTTGAGTTAAAATTTATATTTAATATTTAGCAAATAGCATAGTGGGGTAGAAACATTTTAATGTCATTCTAAAATTTCTTATTACTGGGGCGGAATTAATTTTTTGAAGATTTCGAAACTCTCATAAACAGATAATAATAACACTGGGTAACTTAGAAATCCCTTGCAGAAGGATTTTTTCATTAGCTAGAAAAGTCAGATATGATTAGTCCACTTAGAATTTTACTGGGGTGAGTTATCGCATCTTTTTGTATATAGAACTAATCTCAATTCGGATTTGAATTTTTACTTTCTCTTACCTCTATATATTAATATATTTAGAGAGAAAGTATTGGATTCATGTCAAAAATTCTATGTCGAGACTTTGATGGATATACACGTTTTGAGGTCCCCTGAATCCAAAAAAAGTGGTTTTCACGACATGTTCTGTCTGTGTTCAATTTAAAGCATGAAGGAATTGAGCTAGGAGGTTGAAATTTTATATTTAAGTTTTATACCCTCCTGGACCGTGAAAATAAGATTTGAAATAAATATTTTTCTTCAAGAATGAAAGTTAGAAAAAACGAAGCTAAAATTGTTTCTTTAAAAATACATTTTAACAGCTGACGTTTCGGCTTTGGTCAAAGCCATCCTGGGGGAGGCGTCATAAGATTAAATATTTAAGGGAGGCGTGGTAACATAAAGTTTGGAAACCAACCACTGATATAGATAACCTTTCAAATTTAATAAATTTCTTTGATATTTATTTAAAAAGAATAATAATAATAATTCGTTTGAACAAAAAAAAAAAAAAAAAAATCTTATCAAATGCTTTGGATTCACTAAAAAAGAAAAAAAGAAAGAAAATTCAAAAATAAACATCAAAAGGACAAAATTAATTATTTTAATTCAACTCTGGATGGGCGGGCATTTATCGGATGAAACGGGAACATCTTTTTGCAAATGCTCTCATGGGAGAAAGAAAGAAAGAAGACTTGGCTTATTTTATTTATTTAGATTCATTCCAAGATACATTTCAGCTGCGTTTTTTTTTTGCTTTAATTAGCGATTTGAGAATTTAGAAACAAAAAAAAAAAAAAAAGAAAATTTCTTTTGACTTTGTATTTATAAATTTAATTTTGTTAAGAGACAAAAATCCAAGGATTTCTCAAGAAAGAAAGGAGAGATCATCTCTCTTTTGAAAAAATAAATACGGTATAGATAAAACAACTCCAGGGAGAAAAGAAAAAGAGATTTTATTTCAATTTTTAAGAACACTAGCGGCGCTGCCCGCCTTGGGCGGACGGGCTTCTCAGCTATGATGATTATTCCAATGCATAGAATACACAAAAATGCAAAGAATATATTTTCTATATATTTCCTCTGGGAGAAATCGTAACTTTAGGAATTAATAACTCAAAAAGTTTTAGGAATTTAGGGACGAAGAAGCATATAAAATTTGGTTTCAAAATTCCAACGGGAAGTTTCTCATCTAGAGCGTAACAGACAGACAGACATTAGCGAATTATATAAATAGATCTATATATATATGTTCTGGAAGGTTTCCGCGACCGGTTGTATGCAAAGATAAGTTTTCTCGGGTTTGGAGCCATTGGCTCCAAAAGGAGAGCCGAAACGCCGAGTAAATCTCAGCACCCCACGCGACTTAACCCGAGAAAACTTATCTTTGCATCTATATATATAATAGCGGAGTGTCCGTCTGTCTGTCTGCCCGTCGATGTGACAGCTCTGTTAGACCACCTTCCCGTTGGAATTTTGAAACGTAAACATGCGGGCTTATAGAGGGCGTTATAGAGAGTCCAGGAAAAATACTCAGGTCCCGAAATTCCTATAACCTTTTGAGTTATTAATTTCTAAAGTTACAATTTCTCCCTTAGGGCAGTGGTTTCCAAACTTTATTTTACAACGCCTCCTTTAAAAATATTTAATAATATGACGCCCCCCTCCTCCCCATTTTGTAAAATATTACAAAAACAAAAAATTTTATTTCTAAAAAATATAAATTTTTATTAAATCGGAGTAAAAAAATTCCTAGTCATATGCAGCTAAAATTATTTCCTTTATTGTCTGACTGTTTCGGTCACTGGTCTAGGCCATCTTTAATTAAATTTTAATTTCATTTTTCTTTCAAAATTAAAATTTAATTTTGGCCGAAACGTCACTAAAAGAAATAATTTTGGTTGCATATGATTTGGAATTTTTTTTTGACTTTCAGTCAAAAAGATATACCTCACAATAAATTTATATAAAAATATTTTTTTTTATTTATTCCTATTTATAAGGATAGCAATCATTTGGAAAATTGTGGCTAATATTCGCGCCTCCCGAAGGGCGCCTCACAATTTGGTAAACGCTGCCTTAGGGAATGTATAGAGAAATATTTATGTATTCTTTGCATCAATGAATGTAAACAAATCCTCAAGCAGGCACTGGATTGGAATACATATTTATAATAGTTTTCTTTTCATAATTAAGAAAAGGCGGAGGTCCGCCGCAGGCGGGCCCGAGCTAGCCGGAGGCTAGGCCCGAAGGGGGCAAATCACATTTAATTCAACGATTCCTTTGGTGAGGGATGAACAGAGTATGCCCCACATAATCTAAGGTTTTTAGATACCGGTATAAGTGAAATTTAATTCACGTCTTATTCTCAGAGATTATAATACCTAATCTGAGGTTCTAATATTCTCGTTAAGTTCATCTTGTCTTATTTTCTAGTTAATACACAGATTCCAAATATTTCCTCGATTTGCTACCAAGGAATGAACAAAACAAATATTTCTTCAACAGTTTTGTTGTTAACTTTGCCGTTTATCCAAAAAATCTGGTGTGACAACTTTCTCTTACCTTAAAATGTGTTCTGTGTTTGTCACACCTGATTTTTTTATGTCGTCATAAATTTTGTTTTCCCCAATATATTAGAATTCAAAATGTTTACTTCGAAACAAGAGAAGATATTTTATATTTTGTTACCATTGCCTCCTATGAAGTACAAGAGTAAAGTGTGCTTCAAAAAATTTCAATTGCAAAATGAGAATATACATTTTAAAGAGCATTTAAAAAATAATTTATGAATTTTAATCAAAATCGTTTGAGCGAATTTTGAGAAAATCGAAAAAGTGCATCAGTAAAGTACTAGTACTTTTTGACCAATTATGTTCAAAACCTTCATGTTACGTTTCATGGAGGTGCCTAACTTAAATATCAAATTTCAATCTCCTAGCTCTTTTCGTTCTTGAGATGTTTTGTTCACAGACAAGAACATGTTGCGGGATTCAGGGAACCTCAAAACGTGAATATTAGGGCGGCCGCAAAAAAACAAAATTTTGTCATTTCTTTCGGCCGAACCTCTTAAAAGTTGTCTTTTGATAATGCCAAAGTTTTAGCTAAATTGAGTAACGTTAACCCGTGCCTCATCGGGGTTAAAATTTTGAAAAAGTGCGATTTTATCTAAAAATCCGCAGTTTTTACTTCATAAAATGAAAACCAAGTATCGTAGAAAGATGATTCTTGGCTCATTTCATAGCAAATTTAATTCTTTTGAAGTCTTATAATAACCATTTTGGCATTAAATTCTATAGATTTAATGATATTTACAAATTAGCATTTCGGTTTTGATTCATTGTCCCCCCCCCCCCCCCAGGGTCCTGGAGTTCTAAAACCTAGGATAGTCATCCTAGTGTACCTCCAAATAACCTGTGAAAATTTAATTCCCTTAGGAATATTTTCCCGGCAAAATGTTATATCGAATGGTCTCTATTGTGATTTTCCACTTATTTTTCAGAAAGGAATATATCAAAACCGAAATGCTAATTTGTAAATATCACTAAATCTATAAGTTTTAATGAAAAAATGGTGATTATAAAACCTCAAGAGAATTAAATTTGCTATGAAATAGCAAAGATTCATCTTTCTACGACATTTGGTTTTCATGAAAACTGCGAATTTTTAGATAAAATCGCACTTTTTCAAAATTTTAACCCCGATGAGGCAAGGGTTAACGTTACCCAATTTAGCTAAAACTTTGCCATTATCATTTTATAGCCAAAAGACAACATTTAAGAGGTTCGGCCGAAAGAAATTAAAAAATTTTGTCACCCTAGTGTATATCCATCAAAATCTCGACATCAAATTTTTGACATGATCGCAATACTTTCTCTCTATATATATATATATAGATAAAAGAAAGTAAAAAGAGTTAGATTCGTTAAAATAAAGAAAAAAATATTAAAATAAGCGCAATCACATCAATATTTCGTTTTGTTTTTTCAACTTTTTGAATAAAACATTTTTTTTTTTTTAAGAATAAAAATAGTTTAAGAAAATCAAATAGAATTGAGCAGAATGACGTCACGTTATGAATATTCGATGAGTCGCCAAACAAAGTGGGCCCATCGGAGAGTGAGTCCTCGCTAACCTGATTAACATGCCAACGAGCCCTTTGATCCCGAAGGCGATTCGCCTTCCTTCCTTCCTTAGCTATCAATAAATACATTAATGGACATTTAGCTTCTTTGGACAACTTAATCCAATCTAAAAGTCATTTTAAATTATAGAGGGCGGCAATTGAATTGCGATTCATGTCGAGATTTTGATGGAAATACACGTTTTGAGACTGCTTTCAAAATAAAATGAACAACGTCATGCAATTTTATTTTCAAGTTAGGCACCAGCCTGGGGACGTGACAGGAACAAAATCGGCCAAAGAGTACTAGTACTTTACTGATGTACTTTTTTTTTAAGTTTTTTTCGATTTTGGCTCAAACGATTTTGATTGTAATTGGTAAATAAAAGAAGAGCAGCTAATTCGGGCTTTGCTGGTGTTCGGGAGGGGGGGGAGGAAAAAGCGTTTTTTTCCCCCGGAATAACCCCCCTAAAATTATTTCGTTTATTGGCCCTCTAGGCTGACGTTTCGGTCTTGAACAAGACCATCTTCAGAGCTTAAGGGCTGTCAATATAGGCATCCAATCAAATATTCAATCATGTTTGTAGGGAACATAAAGATTTCAGTTGTATATTATTAATAATATCTATCTATTTATATAATTCGCTAATGTCCGTCTGTCTGTCTGTCTGTCACGCTCTATTTACGTCAACTTCCCGTTGAAATTTTGAAATGAAATTTTATATGCTTAAAGAGGACCTTCTCAAGATTACAGGAAGATTATTTTCATCCCGAAATTCTTATAACTTTTTGAGTTATTAATTCTTAAAGTTACGATTTCTCCCATGAAAAAATTTATGTATTCTTTTCATTTGTGTATTCCATGTATGAATGTAAACAAATAATCAAGCAGGCACTGGAATGGAATAGTAATGATCATTTTTTTTCCATAATTAAGCAAAGGCGAAGGTCCGCGGCATTTGGAAACTAAATATATCTCGACACAAAAAAAATCTGACGTGAATGCACAATTACCGAAGGTTCTGTCCTGTGCTGTAAGTCACACCAGATTAATTAAACTGGAATTTTTTAAAAACACTCACACTTTTTTCTCATTCACACTCACACTCACGCGGTCTTTTCGGCAACTCAGGGCATATAAGACTCTGACGATACTCGTTATTTGTAAATAGGCCTATATCTATTGGGTATCCAAATGGCTTAAATAAAATTACTAGACTGCCTGGGGTCCGAACCCGCGACTCTTGGTATACGAGGCCAGCACGCTAACTCATACACCAATCCCGTGGGCAACTGGGATATTGAAATGAATAACGAGGAATATTTACAGCCACAGAGTAGGCATCCCCCGTTAATAAGCGCAAATCCATATAAGTGAGCGAATTCCATTTTGGGCAAAAGGCAGGAAATGTTCGCCTGTTGTTTGTTGTTTACGCCGCAGCAAGTTTTATTATTATTGAAATATATTTATTAAGTTAATTTGCCATAAAAGTAAAATCATGGCCTGTGTCATCGTCGTTGTTATTTACATATCACCTTGTAGGAAGTTATAAACTCAACTATAAACCAGGATATGAAGCTTTTAATTCACATTTCGCAATGCGTTGTATAACTTAATAACGTCGTTATAATTACGCTAACAACAAACAGAATTTTTAATAATAATTTCCATAGTATTCTTAATTCCCTTTTACTTCACGCTTCTTTAATCAGAAGAGAGTTCAAAGGGGATAAACAACTAGCTGCGCCGCCCGCCTCCGTGCCTGTAACGAAATAATTCATTATTTTAATGGCAAAAAAAAAGAAAAGAAAGGAAATTGAGAAATAAATCCAACGTTATAATGTCGACATTTCCTTTTTCCGAATTTTATTGGCGACTGTTGGGGTATTGACGCCCTCGGGGGCGCTTGTCTTGTCCGCTTCCGGGATAATCAATAACGCCTGATCTATTAGAGGAAGAAATCTGGTGTGGGTGGCACGCCTCTTTGCTTTCTCTTACCTATCTTATCTAATACATTAAACGAGCAATTTATGTTTATTTATTCAATATTCCCCCTTTAGTCGAATTTCACAATTGACAACTTGCTAGTGCATAGAATGCAAATTGATTTGAGTGCTTTGCATTGAATAAGGGTATCTATCTTATATTCTTTGAAACCTTCTTTTATTTCTGGCATCTCATTTGGTGATATTAATAAATGATAACTTGTTAATGAGTTTTATGGTTAATTGAACTCCGAGTCAAGTTCAATTAGGCTACGTCTTAAAGAAAACGGTCTGGGTAATTTGATTTGTCTGTTAAGAGTGGAGCTGCGTAACTGTAAGCACTAATCAGCAGCGAGAAGGGGCAAGATAGGCAAGGCAAATAAGTTGGATGGAATCCCCTCAACTAAAGGGAGAGGAGAATTCTTTAAAATCTTATTAGGTCAATTTTTTTAATCTGGTGTGACTAGTCGCACTACTGCACTCTTAAAAGTACTGTGCTTGTCCCACCAGACAGTTCAAATTTTATAAATGAGTCGTCCATTTTGTCTAGTTGCTTCGGGAACGAATTTTCAGGAAACGAGATTTTATTAAACTCAAGAGTTCATTTATGAGTGTTATGTTTATAAAATTTAGTATTCAATGGCTTAAATGAAATCATGGGACTGCCTGGGATCCGAACCCGCGACTTTTGGTCTACGTGGTTAGCACGCTAACCCCTACACCAAACCCCTAGGGCATATATTAGAATTCAGATGTAAAATTTATAAGTATGGGAAAATATTTATATTTTGTTACCATGGCAACCATTTCTCCTATCTCTCCTATGAAGTACAGGAGTAAAGTGTGCTTCAAACACTTTTGAAGGAAAAATGAGAATATACATTTTAAAGAGCGCTCTAAAAAATAATTGATTTATGAAATATAATCAAAATCGTTCGAGCGAATTTTAAGAAAAAGTACATCAGTAAAGTATTAGTACTCTTTGGCCGATTTTGTTCAAAAGCTTGGTGTTACGTCACATAGGTGTACCTAACTTAAATATAAAATTTCAACTAACTTCCTAGCTCTTAAAACATCAAACTCTCGACATCAAATTTTTGACATTAATCCAATACTTTCTCTCTCTACTTATATAGTTAAGAGAAAGTAAAAATACATAAAATTTTAATAAATTCCCTTTTCATTTCATTTCATTTCATTACGGCTTTTACCGTAAAGTTTAAAAATTTATTATTTTTCCATTTGGAAATAAAAATTCCTTGATTAATATTTGTCATTTCCTCTTTGCACACAAATTGATTAAAAAAAAAGAATAATTTTTGTTCAAATATCAAATATTGGATATTATGTGAGCTTAAAAGCTTAATTTAACGGCGAAAAATTAAATTAGCCTAATGCCTGATAAAAATTAACGATATTTTAAAAATTCATGAACGACTTTTTTATTTTTTATATCTAATTAAATTAATTTATGGACTGACATTCAATTATGAACGGAAAATAACTTCAAGGGATTTTCTTTTAACTCGATTATCCGTTCTCCCCGGCCAGGACGGATAATCAAGTCAACTTTTAACAAACCAGCAAAACTATTAATTAGTAGACTTGATAATAAACGGGCTTGTGAGTATGTGAATGGAGATCCCGAGTTACCCGAGCCAAGTTTAGTCCCTTTGTGCAAGCCTGACACCTGTATGGAATTTACTATTCTAGATTAACTTCTGGTGTTTTTTTTAGCCAAAAAAAAAGAGTAAATATCATATAATTGTAACATATTGTAATTAATATCTAATAGCCGAGTGTTCCTCTGTCTGTCTGTCCATCTGTCCTCTGTCACGGTCTGTTTGACCAACTACCCGTTGAAATTTTGAAACCAAATTTTGCAGTCTTATAAAGGAGGTTATGCAGAGCTCAGGAAAAATGCTCGAATCCCGAAATTCCTATAACTTTTTGAGTTATTAATTCCTAAAGTTACGATTTCCTCTATAGGAAATGTATAGAGAAATATTTAAGTATTCTTTGCAGTTGTGTATTCTTTGAATGTAAACAAATCCTCAAGCAGGCACTGGATTATACGTAGTAATAATAATTTTTTTGCCGCCCCCGGGTTTGGCGTAGTAAGTAGCGCACCTACCTCCTATACCAAACGTCGCGGGTTCGGACCCAGGCAGTCCGATGATTTTATTTAAGCCATTTGGATACCAGATGGCTTAAATATAGAAATGCCTGACTCCACAATAGATATATTCTCTACAACGGTTATCGTCAAAGTCTTATATGGCCTAAGTTGCCGAAAAGACAGTGTGAATGTGTGTGTGAATGTGAGTATGAATGAGAAAAAAGTGTGAATGTTTTAAAAAAAAAAAAAAAAAATTTTGCCCATGGCGCTTGGAGTAATTGGTAGCGTCCCTACCTTCTACTTCCCTTTCGAATTTTGAAACAAAATTTTGCATTCTTATAGAGGACGTTATGGAGAGTCCAGGACAAATACTCGGGTCCCGAAATTCCTATAACTTTTTGAGTTACGATTTCTTCCATAAGAATCTATAGAGAAATATCTACGTATTCTTTGCATTTGTGTATTCTCTGAGTGTAGAGAAATCCTCATACAGGCATTGAATTGGGATAGTAATAACAAAAGTATTGATGAAGGCTATCGAAATGGGTGAAGGAAGAAAAGGGATGCACCCATTCGTTAACCTGAAAAAGAATTGTCTTTTAATTAAACAATTCTCTTCTCCAGCGCTCCATCCATCTAAAAAACACCAGAAGGAAACTCCAAGTTAACCTAGAATAGTTCTTGTTTTAAATTATGCACCAATTTTTAGCAAACAAAGTCTTTGGCAACTGGCATGAGGTTGAAGAATGAAAGAATTACACGATCGAGAGTGAAAATCTGACTGCGAGGCAGTTCTCTCATAGCAGCAGTGAGTGCGCGTGTTGACGAAAGTCGTGCTCTATCGATGAAATTTTGACGAAAGATCTGCATTTGCATGCATACACGATTCAATAGACCCAAGAACTGTAATCAGCAGCTCCATACAATCGCCCAATTGGGTTATGGAGCATCAACAAATCGATCAGAAATTCATCTTCAGCGATCATTTTCAATTTAATGGCTACGTGAATAAACAAAACCGTCGAATTTGAGGACATAAGAAATTGGAACATTCGAACTTGCTACTATATATTGGATATGAAGAGCGCAAACAATTCCGGATATTGTCATGGGCATAACTAGAGAATTTGGCTGGGGGGGGGGGGGGGCAAGGGATCAGCTAACCACCGGGGGGTCTGGAAAGCCCCATATTTTCTCAATTTTTCTTGGGGCAAGGAGCTTTCAGAATAGTAGTAATAATAATTTTTTTTGGGCTCGGATCCCAGGCAGTCCGATGATTTTATTTAAGCCATTTGGAGTGGCAGGCAGGGGCGCGGTTATTAAAAAATAATTCTATAAAATTTTGCTTTGAGTATTTTTTTATTTTTTTTTCCTTGATTTACATTTGAAAAAAAAACCGGTTTAAAACCGGTTTACCGGTTTTCCGCTTTGTGAAAATCCGAAAAACCGGTTTTCAAAATTTTCCGGTTTTTTCCAAACCCTAGTCTCAACTTCTCGGTGGGCGAGTCGTCTCATAAAATAGAGCCCGGATCCATGTGGGACATCTGCAACATGAAAGGACAGGAGATTCGGCGGAATGTCCGATGTACGAGGCCTTGAGGACCGGCCATCTTGCTGTTGAAAACCTTGCTGCATCTTAAGCCCTAGGCCCGAAAGAATGCCCTGGAATGTCTGTTTATTTTTGTTGCATGTTTAATTTGTATCCTTTATCTATGTATTCCTGTAAAGAGCATCAGCTCAATGTGTGCAGTAAATAGATTGGAGCATCAACAAATCATCTTCAGCATTGAGGCACATTATCAATTTCATGGCTACGTGAATAAACACACCTGTCGAATTCGGGGAAACCTTTGGAAACCTACTCCTAGGAATTTATCCTTTGAATTTTCATTGGTCGGTAGAGGCTGACATCCTCTCTATTTATTTGCCTAATCGTTGGCCAAAGGAGAGTTCAAGCAGAAACGAGTCGGAGGATGAGGAACCGAAACCGATCAAATTTCAACGTCTCTTTTCGTTATTGATGCGAGATTTTGACAGACCATTTTGCGGGACCCACAATTCAATTTTTGACTTTCTCTCTCTATATTTATATAAAGATATAAAAAACAAAATAGAATTTAATATTTGTTAAAACAACAAAGCAACAATAGTGATAAAGGATCAGCCGAACGGCATGCCGGGAGAATAAATGTCAAACCAATAACGCCCCCCCTCCCCCCCCCCGCCGCCTTTCATTTGCAGTCGACTTAATACAAAAAAGGGAATTAATTTAATAAGGGAAATCGATTTTTTCCTTCCTCTAACGAATGGGATAAATCAACTTTGGTCGAATCCTCTCTTTTTTCCAGAGTTTTGCTAATAAACAAAAAAAAAAAAAAAAATTTCTCCCGTAAATAAATGAAAGATTTAAACGTTCATTTTTGAAATTTAATTTTCTTTGCTATTTTAATCTGTCTTCGTGTAACCTCGAGATTTACTTGTCGGAATTTGGAGCAGACGGAAGGGGCTTTTACTAATTATGCCGACCAATTGGTTTCGGTTTCAAAAGGAACCATTTTCAAGGCCTGAAAATGAAAAATACAATTCGCTGTTACATCGCAAAATCACAACAGATTGACAGAAATTACACAGTACAAGTATTGACATTAGATTATTGCAAAAACAAACATATATATATAATACAGTTGGTTGTTGGACCCACCTCAGTTCCCAAATTGTTTTCGCAATCGAGGCACCCACATCCATCTAATACGGTCTTGTTGGCTGATACTTATACAAACCCTTATTGTTGGAGCTGCGATAAACGGCTTAAGCAAGGAATATACCGGTAGAAACATGTCCCGTTGGTGTGGAGCAGCGCTGGGGATCGTTCTTTGATCCCGACCAACGATAAAAGATTTAGCCACTCTGGAGCGGAGCCTGAATTGCAATATTAATTTAAGTATAAACCAGGGCCGGAATTAGGAGATTTTTTAGGGGGGGGCAAAATTTAATTTGCCGCCCCCTCCTTAAAAATTTTCCCTGATCCCAAAAATTTTTCTGCGAAAAAGTTATTTTTTGCCACCCGCGGAACCAAAATTTTTTTTTCTTTCTTTAATTGCCGCCCCCTGATATCTGCCGCCCGGGGCACATGCACCCACTGCCCCCCCCCCCCCCTAGATCCGGCCCTCGTATAAACCACTCAGAAACACAGACAGACAGACCATTTTTTGAACTCAAAACTCAAAATCTCGACATCGAATTTTTGACATGAATCCAAAACTTTCCCTCTCTATTTATATACAGATATACGGTAGGTAAGAGAAAGAAGTGTAGTGTTTTGGTGTTGTTCTTCTTCTTATTCGCTTACTGAAGAGCTGAGCGTCTTCGAAATACGCGTTTGCTTCCATTGCTCTAGAAAGTATCAAAAGGGATAATGTTGACAAGTTTATTGCGTTATTTTTACTTTCATGTTCATTTTGTCATTGAAATCTTCTGAAGAGCACTTTACTCTTGTACTTCATAGAAAAGATAGGAGAAATGGTTGCCATGGTAACAAAATATAAATATTTTCCCATTCTTATAAATTATACATCTTGAATTCTAATATATCCTACTGTCGGAAATTAAATATATCTCGACACAACAAAACATCTGGTGGCACAGAAGCACAGAACACAACTTTCGATTACCGAAGGTGCGCAGATTTTTTTCCTCTTGGGGTGATGATGTCACACTTCTCGTATAGTTCACCAACAAATGCCCGTCTGTCTGTAATTCTCTATTTAATCAAATTTCCAAATTAAAAGCTCAAAAAGGATCTTCCAGGAATTGCAGGACAAAATTCCTGTCTTTCAGGTCTATTCTCTAAAAACAGACGTTAAAATAAACAAATGGGTGTTAAAAAGTAATGTAGAAACAATCAGCGTTAGAAAAATGCTATTCTCTAAACAAAGTTTCAACAGCAGCGTTAACATGTTTTTTATTTATTTATTTTTTTTAAACATTCACACTCACACTCACACAGTCTTTTCGACAACTCAGGCTATATAAGACTTTGACGATAACCGTTAAATATTAATAAATCTATTATGGGTCCAGGCATTTTTATTTAAGCCATTTGGTATCCAATTGGCTTAAATAAAATCATCTGACTGCCTGGGGCCCGAACCCGCGACGTTTGGTATACGAGGTTAGCACGCTAACCTCTACACCAAGCCCCAAGGGCGCGTTAACATGTTACTTTTATTTCAAAGCTATCAAAATCAGAACCTTACTTTTTAAGTTAATGGATGCCATGTTTATTTTAAACACTACGTTAAAATATTAAAGCCACCCCCTAGATATGACATTAATTTTTAACACTATTTACTAAATGTTAACGCTTTGGCTTTAAAGCTTTGTTTACAGAATAGCAATTTGAGGCAAGGAAGAGTTAAAATGAATTAATGTTGTTTAAAGATGTTAAAAGTTAACGTTTTTGCTTGGAAAATAGACCTGTTTTGAAGTGACATAGAAAGTGTGTGAAGAGGATATTCAATTCTATCAAATAATTCAAAGAACGCCTGCGGGCATCCCTGTAACCAAACCGATTTTAAAATTCTAAATTCCCCCCCCCCCCCCCCGGGGCCTCAGCACTGATTACTTAGAATTGTCTTCTCGAGGACTTATTTATTAATGCCATCTCAACCAATTCACTTTGCTTGCATTATTTAACACTAGAGGAAAGAAAGAACGTGGAATTTTTTAAACGAGTTATAAATAAAAAAAAAAGTCTAGGAAATAAAAAAAGGGCAAATGAAAATATTGGTTCCTAATAGAAATGTTTTTTGGATTTTTTAGATTAAAAAAAAAAAATTTTTTTAAACCCTTTTCGTCTATAAATATTTAAATTACATTATACCGATGGCTTCCGGGGGACGTTCCACAGGCTGATAAAAAAAAATTCTTTTTATTTAAAAAAATCTGGTGGGAATGGTCACACAGCGTGCTCTTATTCTTGGTAATAGAAAGTTGTGTTCTCTGCTTGTCACGCCAGATTTTTTGTGTTTTTCCGCTGATCTATTATAATTCAAGATGTAAAATTTATAAGTATGGGAAAATATTTATATTTTGTTAACCATGGCTTCTATCTTTCTTATGAAGCACAAGAGTAAAGTGTGCTTCAAAAGATTGCAATGTCAAAATGGGAATATACATTTTAAAGAGCATCTAAAAAATAATTGTTTTTTGAATTTTAATCAAAATCGTTGGAACGAATTTTGAGAAAATCGAAAAAAAAAACTGAAAAAGCGCAACAGTAAAGTACTAATACTCTTTGGCCGAATTTGTTCAAAAGCTTCCTGTCACGTCCCATGGGGGTGCCTAACTTAAATATAAAATTTCAACCTCATAGCCCTTTTCGTTCTTGAGATATTTTGTTCGCAGACAGACCATGTCGTGAAAATCACTTTTTGGAATCAGGGGACCTCAAAACGTGTATATCCATCAAAATCTCTTCGAATTTTTGACACGAATCTAATACCTTCTCTAGACCATATCCTCATAGGGAAGATAGGAGAAATGGTTGCAAAATATAAATATTTTCCCATGCTTATAAATTTTACATCTTGAATTCAAATGTACCGTACTGTTGGAGCCTAAAGATATCTTGACACAAAAAATCTGGTGTGAAAAGCACATTACACAACTTTCTCTTGCCGAAGGGTAAGAGTAGTTGTATGGTCTGTGACCAGTCACGCCAAATTTTGTTTGTTAATTTTTAACGTTTTTTGTGAAATTCTGGCAAATTGGTTGCCTATTTTCAAGGCGTTTTGAAAAAATAATCGGTTTATTTTTAATCTGCTTTTCTATTTATGTTAATATATAGAGAGAAAAAGTATTGGATACATGTCGAAGAATCGATGTCGAGATTTTGATGGACGTTTTGAGTGAGTCCAAAAAATGGACTCACTATCTGTGTGTCTGTGAACAAAATATCTCTAGAACTAAAAGAGCTAGGAGGTTGAAATTTTATATTTAAGTCAGGCACCCCCCTGGGCCTTGACACGAAGCTTTTGAACAAAATCGACCAAAGAGTACTAGTACTTTACTGATGTGTTTTTTTTTTTGTTTTTCTCAAAATTTGCCCCAAGGATTTTGATTAAAATTCAAAAATCAATTATTTTTCTTTAAAAGGTATATTTTCAAAATTGTTTGAAGCAACTTTACTCTTGTACCTCATTGGAAAGATGGTAGCAAAATATAAATATTTTCCCCTTGTAGGTGTGCCATCATCACTATTTTTTTTATCAAAATAAATATGTGGTCTAGGTATATATCCGAAAAAACTGAAAATATATAGATCTATTCGTCATCATTTCTCATCAGCTCCGTTTCGCTCTTAATTTTCTGGATGAATAGCGGCATCCGCTTATCTTTAATAAATATTTATTCAGCTTTATTATAGTCCCAGTTTTACGATGACGGCTCCCAATTATGCTACATTTAATTGTTATAATTTAATACGAGAATTTGAATAGAAATGATGGGTTTCATATATAAAATAAATATATCTGGTGCGACAGCACATCACTCAACCACCCGGCGATTTGTTGTTATTGGTACATAGGCCTACACTCCCGCGTCTTATAATTAATTAATTCGGCCTTGCCCTTGAGCCAGCTATTTATAAAATATCTAAAAATTACCGCTAAATAAATCTATGTCTAAATTTTTCTCTTTCCATTAAGATTACAAACTTAACTGGTGTACAGCTCACAACTTTCTCTTACTTTTGGTAATCGAAAGTTGGTTCTGTGCTTGTCACACCAGATTTTTTGTGTCTACATTTATTTAGTTTTCGACATTAGGGTACATTCGAATTTCAAGGTGTAAAATTTATAAGTATGGAAAAATATTTATATTTTGTTGCCATTTCTCCTATCTTTCCTATGAAATACGAGAGTAAAGTGGTCTTCAGAAGATTTCAATTGCAAAATGAGAATATACATTTTAAAGAGCATCTAAAAAATAATTGATTTTTGAATTTTAATCAAAATCGTTGGTACGAATTTTGAGAAAATCGAAAAAACTCAAAAAGTGCATCAGTAAAGTACTAGTACTCTTTGGTCGATTTTGTTCAAAACCTCCGTGTCACGTCCCAGGGGGGTACCTAACTTAAATATAAAATTTCACCCTCCTAGCTCTTTTCGTTCTTGAGACATTTTGTTCACAGACACACAGATAGTGAGTCCATTTTTTGGACTCAGGGACCTCAAAATCTCGACATCAAATTTTTGACATTAATCGAAAACTTTCTCCCAATATATTGATATACGTCTATAGATAAGAGAAAGTGTTAGTTTGGAGTTTTGTATTTCCCCTGGCAGATCAATAATAAAACGCTTTAAGCTCTATGATTATAACGAAATAAATTTAATTTAAAACACAAGTAGCGCATTAAACATTTTGAAACTTTATTTTATTAGAGCTATTATTTATGTCTCTATATTAATAAAAAAGCGGATGTAAAAGGTAAAATTAAAAGGGAAATCCTTTCATAGAATTTTCTTTTAATTAAAATTGAATGTGACTAGGAGCGAAGCAATCGAGAAAATATTTGAGTCACATATTAAAAAGAGAAAAATCGTTTGGCCTCATAGGTGGAATTTATTTGTTGTGAAGGGAGCAACAGAAAAGCTTTTCGCTTTAAACGGGAAATCCTAATAAAATGGGACAATATTTTTATTTCTTTTTGTATGTCGGGGGGGGGGGGGGGGGAGTCAGTCAGGCTCTTCTCATTTGACTCGGACCTTTTTGTTGTTGTTGTTGCTTGCTTAAACCTCAACTCTCTCAAATCCATTCTTTTTGTTTAAACAGTTTGACGTTAGAAGAAATAAAAACGTGTGACTTAACGAACACCAGATTTTTTTGTTGATATATTTTGTTACCGTGAATTCTATCTTTACTATTAAGTACAAGAGTAAAGTGGTCTTCAGAAGATATCAATGGCATATACCGTATATCGACGTTCTAATTAGCAAAGTGTCTAACTCCACTTTTTTTCGAAAATCATTTTTTTGTATTTTCTGTTGAAAAATATCTTTCTATTTATGCCCTGAACTGGGTAAGAGCGTAATTCGAATTTTTCAGTTCGAAAAGTGTTTAACAGTGGCTCTAACAATGACAATGAGGCTCTATTGGAAAATACACAAAAATGGAGTTAGGCACTTTGCTAATTAAATATGCCTTTTAAACAACATTTAAAAAATAATTGATTTTTGAATCTCTATATATAATTGGCTAATGTCCGTCTGTCTGTATGTCACGCTCTATTTAGGCAACTTCCCGTTGGAATTTTGAAATTAAATTTTTTATGCATAAAGAGGACCTTCTAGGGATTACAGTAAAATTATTTTCATCCCGAAATTCTTATAACTTTTTGAGTTATTAATTCCTAAAGTTACGATTTCTCCCATAGGAAATGTATAGAGAAATATTTATGTATTCTTTTCATTTGTGTATTCCATGAATGTAAACAAATCCTCAAGCAGGCACTGAATTTTAATGGAATAATAATATTTTTTTTTTTATAAAAAACACATTTTTTTTCTCATTCACACTCACATTCACACAGTCTTCTCGGCAACTCGAGCCATATAAGACTTTTACGATAACCATTGTATTAATAATTATATATATTGGGGTCCAGGCATTTAGATACCAAATGGCTTAAATAAAATCATCGGACTGCCTGGGGTCCGAACCCGCGACTTTTGGTATTTGAGGTTAGCACGCTAACCTCTACACCAAGCCCCGAGGGCTAATAATAATTTTATTTTCATAATTAAGAAGAAATGGCGAGTCTGCCGCAGTCGGGCCCGAGCCAGCTGGAGGGGGGTTCAGGGGGGGGCGAAGCCTAGTTTTAATCAAAATCGTTTTAGCCAATTTTGAGAAAATAAAAAAAAACCCAAAAAAGTGCATCAGTAAAGTATTAGTACGCTTTGGCCGATTTTTTTCAAAAACTTCGTGTCACGTACCAGGAAAGTAGATAACTTAAATATAAAATTTCAACCTTTTTTTCTCTTTTCGTGCTTGAGATATTTTATCTACAAACAGACCACTTTTTTGGACTCAGAACGTGTATATCCATCAAAATCTCGACATGACATCAATATAGGTAAACGGGTAAAGTAAAAGGCAAGGAGATATTCCTTATAGACCCAAGGCCCAAAGAGGCGATGCTGTTGAGTTCTGCAACGACATCAGCCGGACGTGGCTCCATTGTCACGTTGATTGAATAAATGAATGTCCATTACTCTAATACACGATAATAAAATGCGATTGTGCTTCTTCAGTCACGAAAATGATCAATTTGAACGAGTGGATAACAAGAAGAGATGTTATTTTGTTGACGTTTGCATTTGCGTTTGTCGAGTAATAAGATATTATCTTAAAACTAGCCGCGTCGCCCGCCTTCGGCGGGCCTCGCGCCTAGCCGGGGGCTTCGTCCCCTGGACCCCCTTCCAGCTGGCTCGGGCCCACCTGTAGCGGGCACTCGCCTTTTCTTCTTAAATAATGAAAAGATAATTATTATTATTCCATTCCAATCCAGTGCCTGCTTGAGGATTTGTTTACATTCATGGAATACACAAATGCAAAGAATACATAAATATTTCTCCATACATTTCCTATGGGAGAAATCGTAACTTTAAGAATTAATAACTCAAAAAGTTATAGGAATTTCGGGATGAAAATAATTTTTCTGTAATCCCGAGAAGGTCCTTTTTATGCATATAAAATTTCATTTCAAAATTCCAACGGGAAGTTGCCTAAATAGAGCGTGACATACAGACAGACGGGCATTAGCCAATCATATATATATATATATATATATATAGATTTAGAAGGTGACAGATGGGATGCCAATTTTTTTGGATTTTGTTTGATATATACATGGTGTCATATAGAATTCTTTCATTATACATTTTCAATGCAAGACTTGTGGAAAAAGTTTCGAAAACAAATCGCCTCCTTCCTCAGGACCTATGTGATCAATGAGACAAATATGCATTTTGAAATTGACAAAAGTGTGAATATATATATATTTTTTTTAACTTACAATTGATAGTCCGTACAATGCAAAGAGTGTATTTTTTTATTAATACAAAATCACAATTCAATATTATATTATATTAATAAAAAAATACCCCATACAGCACGGAATATTGCAATCTTGCTCAATGTTGGCAATATTGCGGCAACATTGATGCAATATTGCAACTCAAACAGCAATATAGCTAGTTTGGAATATTGCCGCTGCAATGTTGCCAAGATTCGCAATGTTTCTGGAACATTGCTGCAATATTTTGTGCTGTTGGGGACACCTTCTGCATTGTTCGGACTATCAATTGTAAGTTAAAAAAAAACATGTATTCAATAATGCATATTTGTCTGATTGATCATAGGTCCAGAGGAAGGACGCGATTTGCATCCGAAACGTCGGCGATTGAAATAAAAAAAAAAAAAAAATGGATAAAGATTAATTAAAATGCTTGTCTAATTTGATTCCTGGCTGGCATCCTGCTCAAATGGCAACCGGGTGACGTTCAACACGCTGGTTTTTCGGGACTACCGACCGTGCTTGAACTTGTTGCTGCTTAACTGCAACGAGTAGCCGGACTCCCCGGCGTCCTTATTGGTTCCTTCAATTCATTCTTCTCTATGTAATGGCGCACAGCACACACTACTTTCTCTCACTACTACCCTTCTGTAAGAGAAAGTAACAATGAATATTTCTAGAGTTGAACTTTAATCCTCAACTAATTGACTCTACCGGCATGTAGAGGATAAGATTCGAATAGAAAAAATAATCTGATCATTGTTTTTTTTAACGTTTGGACAGACATTTGGATTAAGTTCAAGAACGCTTTTCGTTCATTTCCGTTAAAAAATAAAAAAAAAAAGTTTAAACCCTTAGCTGAACCGGAATTGAGAGCATTAAAATCAGGAAAAGGGAGTCGATTGATGGCGGCCGGCGGCTTCTTAGAAGAATTCAAATCCATTTATTATTAGCTAAGAGGGAAACACGAATTGATTATGAAATAACAAAATGCAAATGCTAATTCCCAAGGCTCTCGATTGAAACGACCATTTCGTCGTGATCATCAAGTGACAAGAAATTTTATTTCATTTTATCTCCTATATCTTTTATTTAATAACATTTTTGATGTTCGACGTTTTAAGATCGCCTGGCAACGGACGGACAAGAGCGACAGTCACCACAATCGTTGCAGTTAAGCAATGCCAAGCGCGGAATTGGTGACCCCGATCAATCAACATGTGGAACGTCTCCCGGTAGCCATCGATACTTTGGAATTTAAAAATATCTCTCTATATATATAATTCGCTAATGTCCGTCTGTCTGTCACGCTCTATTTAGGCAACTTCCCGTTGGAATTGTATATGCAAAAGAGGACCTTCTCGGAATTACAGGAAAATTATTTTCATCCCGAAATTCCTATAACTTTTTGAGTTATTAATTCTTAAAGTTACGATTTCTCCCATAGGAAATGTATAGGGAAATATTTACAGTATGTATTCTTTGGATTTGTGTATTCCATGAATGTAAACAAATCCTCAAGCAGGCACTGAATTGGAATGGAATTATAATAATTTTCTTTTTCTCCTATACCAAACGTCGCACAGTGGGCTGAGATAGGAAAAAAGCGGCCATAATTCGAAAAAATGAACTTCAAAATATAAAAACAACGTTTTGCACACCAATAATAGACTATATGTGGACCTCAGTACAATAATTCATTTTTTTTTTACCCAACCCAAACCAGAGCTATAGAGCGCCAAAGTGGGCAAGATAACTTACTAACTTTTCTTTGCGTTTTCAGTCGATATTCAGGAATTTTTTTCATGTATTAATATTGATCCAATTTTAATGAACTTTTTTTGAATCATAGATAAATTAATCTTCTTTCTGAAAATATTTTTGTTTTTCTTGTAATTCAGTTATTTATTTAAAAAAAAAATTTTTTTGTAAGTAAAAAAAAAGCAATATAAATTTTTTTCAATTTCAAAAAAGTATATGGGATCCATGCGGATCCCTAACAAACTCAATAGATTCTGAAACTAGAATACATGTAGAACATGATTGCATCTTAACTTTTTGCCCGAATTTGCCCGCCGATTTTTTATTAATTTTTTTATAATTAAATCGGCAGAAAAAGAAATGATTTCCATCAAACCATATGAACTTCTTTCTGCTTTACAGATAATATTGAAACGGGACAAAGGGCTGATGAACAAAATAAAATCAGGCTATATAAGAATGACCATAAAATTTTATGGTGGGGCCTCAAATTTTGTAATTTTTTGAAAAAATAATCTATGAAAAGGAAATATCCAATATTTGAAAATTTCATTTTTTCTTGTTCATATTCTTATTAATATTATTGAAATAACTATATTATTTTTGTATTCAAGTGGTAAAGCCCCCCTGGACCCCCTTACATGCCTTCGATGAGCAAATGCATCAAATTTATTCTTGCTCACTGTTTGGAAATTTTGCAATTGCTCGACTTTGGCGCAAAATTTTTAAATTTCCTTCACTGACTCCACTTCCTTTGTCTCTGGTCAATCAGCAAGAGAGAGTGGTAACAGAAACATAAAACAGAAGTTAGTGGCTAGATCTTTATATTATAGTAATGATATTTATTTTTTAGCAAATAATTTTTATTTAAGTATAATGACCGAGACATAGAAGCTGACTCCAAGGGGCCCAAGGGGCTCGAGCCCCCTCCCCCAATGTTGAGGGAAGAGAAAATAAGTCATCTTTGTAATCAGCAATCCATTAAAATGTATATAAAGACGTATTGATTATATAAGTTATATCAAAAAAAAAATATTTTTTGACCCTTTGAGTAAGGGGTAGTTTACCCCATCTATATATTTTGTAAAAATAAATGACATATTGGTAACGAGTGACCTTTAAAATATATATAAAGACATATTGCTTGTAATTGCAAAAAAAAAAAAATATTTTGTTGCTCCCTTCAGTAAGGGGTAGTTCACCCTATCTATATATTTTGTAAAAATAAATGACATTTTTGTAACCAGTGACCTTTAAAATGTATATAAAGATATATTGCTTGTAGTTATCAAAGCAAAATTTTTTTTGACACCTTGAGTAAGGGGTAGTTCACTCCATGTGTGTTTTTTGTAAAAATAGATGACATCTTTGGAATTAGCATCCATTAAAATGTATATAAAGACATATTGCTCGTAATTATCAAAAAAAAATTATTTTTTTGCTCCCTTCAGTAAGGGGTAGTTCACCCCATGTATGTTTTTTGTAAAAATAAATGTCATTTTTGTAAAACGCATATTTTTTTGATTTTTTGACATATGTTTTTCTTTATATTTCACACATCATAATTTTTTTTTCAACTTTGTCAAGGGGTAATTTCAACCCCTTTCGGTAAAATAAGAAAATATTGAAGGGTATAGAAGAACATATGATTCTGTATGTATAGTTTTAATTTTGTAAAAATCCGCCCAAAAAAAGATAATTATGGCCGCTTTTTTTCGATTTCAGCCCACTGTGCGTCGTGGGTTTGGACCCAGGCAGTCCGACGATTTTATTTAAGCCATTTGGATACCAGATGGCTTAAATAGAAATGCCTCAACCCACAATAGATAATATATATTACAACGGTTATCGTCTAAAGTCTTAAATGGCCTAAGTTGCCGAAAAGACTGTGTGTATGCGAGTTTGATTGAGAAAAAAGTGTAAATGTTTTTTTAATAAAAAAAATATTTTCTTTTCATAATTCAGAAAAGGCGAGGGTCCATCGCAGGAGGGCCCGATTCAGCTAAATGGCCTCAGTAGCCAAAAAAGTTAAAAAAAAAAGATCGCAGGCTTTTATTGTATCAAAAATTAATGAATTACCAAAAAAATCTGGTGTGAATAGGCGCGCAGCACTCTCTTACCTTCGGCAGTTGTGTTCTGTGTTTATCACACCGGATTTTTTGTGTTTTAGTTTCCGCCGATGTATATGAATTAAAGATTAACAATTTTTTTTTAACATATTGATTGATTGATTGACACGAGCCTTCCGACAAATCATTCTTTTTTTGTACTGATGATGACAGGCTTCCCCCCCTGGACTCCCTCAGCCCGCCTACTGCGGACCCTCGCCTTTTCTTCTTAATTATGGAAAGAAAATTATTATTACTATTCCAATCCAGTGCCTACTTGAGGATTTACATTCATAGATGCAAAGAATACATATAATATTCCTCTATACATTTCCTATTGAAGAAATCGTAACTTTAGGAATTAATAACTCAAAAAGTTATAGCAATTTCGGGACGAAATAATTTCCCTGTAAACCGTAAAATGTCCTCTTTAAGCATAACAAATTTCATTTCAAAATTCCAGTGGGAAGTTGCCTAAATAGAGCGTGACAGACAGAGAGATGGACATTAGCGAATTATATACGTATATAGATATACATTCGCTCAATCATGCAGTAGCTATTCAAGTATCTATTCCTTACTAAACCCTGCTGTCAAGATAGTATACATATAATATAAACAAGGAAATCTTTTTTTTTCCATTCAAGGTGTTCGCTATTAAAAGGTCAGAAGCGATTAAAACGTAACCCGAGAGTTTCCCTTTTGAATGGAACTTTAATTATAAGCTTAAAACAAATTAAGTGAAATTAATAGGGGATCTCAAACTCAAATTGGAACATCTAATGAACAAATAGGCGCATCAGAGATTAAATTGACTATCATTTTGCCCGCATGTGGAAATCGATCAATTGAAAAGAAAAAGACTAGAGAAAGTTGTGCACTGTGCTGGTCACACCAGAAAATATGTATATATAATGGGCCGAGTGTCCGTCTGTCTGTCTTTATCCAATCCGAGTCCCATCCCCGAAAATAAAAATTTAATTATACATTATTATTTTCTATTAGAGGGATTTAACTATCTTAACTAATTGGCTTCAATTTTTCATAACACAAGACAAAAGTCAATGCTTCCCAATGGGCAAATTCTGCATTTTCTCCCTATTTGAAAATTTCGCAGACCCGAGTATTTTCCTGGACTGTCCAAATGGGAAGTTGGTCAAAACAGTGCGTGACAGACGGACACTCCGCTATTATATACAGCATATAGAAGATAGTTTCTGAAGTCAAATGACAAACTCACCAGGGCCGTAATCAGAGATATTGTTCGTAGGGCATCGATCGATTTCACTATAATTTGTGGGGAGGGGTTTTGGACCCCATACCTCCCCCTGACCCCTTTTATATTATATTAATTTTTAGTCAACTCCACTGAACAACTTAATCAAAGAGTATTTGGGTTGCCTGTCTAACAACCTACAAACGAATTTTTTGCCTATGGGCTTGGTATTTAAGCCATTTGGATACCAAATGGCTTAAATAGAAATGCCTGGACCCCCAATAGATATTATAAATAATATAACGGTTAAATGAGCTAAGTTGCCGAAAAGACTGTGTGAGTGTGAGTAATGAATGAGATAAAAGTGTGCGTTTAAAAAAAAAAAACGAATTTTTTTTATATCCAACGACGTCAACGCCATCTGCAGGCATTCCTATGAACCTAGATTGGCGGGAAAATTTGAATCTAACTACATAGGAATGCCTGCAGATGGCGGTGACATCGTTGTAATCAGCGATATTGTTTTCTTGATAAGTTTGAAGGAATAGGATTATTCAAGGCACCTTGATGGTGAAGTCAAACTTATCAAGAAAATTTCTGATCAAGGCAGGAATCCTCGTTTTTTGAACGCCTTACGTGCCTTTTTATATCCAACGACGTCAGCGCCATCTGCAGGCATTCCTATGAACCTAGATTGGCGGGAAAATTTGAATCTAACTTCATAGGAATGCCTGCAGATGGCGCTGACGTCGTTGGATATAAAAAGGCACTTAACACAGTATTAATATTTTTAATAAATAATTAATACAAAAATGTGGTCTATAATTAAAGATTCCCCTAATAATAATAATTCAAACCACAAAAGCTCTAACAAACACATTCGGAATATTAATAAAATTTCTAAATGAATAGAGAGATGTCTGATTTGAATGAACCCCCCCCCCCCCAGAAAAAAGTCCAAGTCCATCGATCAAATCACAATGGCCTTAGAAAAGGGAACAAATGGCGGGGGCGGGGGCGGGGGAGGGATCGATCGCCGATTGGCTGATTGGCAGCCGAGCCGAGCATCCAATCAATCCAAATGGTTAATGCAAAAGTCGAAAATGCAAACACATCATCATCCCCCATGAACGGTTAATAAGAAGTCTCTCTCTAACGCGTCCAATTATTCCCTTGACGCCATTCGAACATTTAACCTCATTGCTATCGAAATAGACTTGGCCAATGTGTGTCTTGGAGCCGAAACCTATTTCTTTTTTTTTTTTTTCTCTCTCAACTGTCATAAATTTGTAAATCATTTTTGCTTTCTCTTACCTATGCATATATAAATAAGATATTATATATAATAGCCGCGAAACGGAAATTTATATAATTAAATATTTATTAATTCATATACCCGAAAAAATAAGGATGTGCCGCCGGGAGTCGAACCACGGATCCTCCAATTTGTACTCGGAGTGCCCTTACCACTAGCATGAAGGAGGTTGAAATTTTATGTTTAAGTTAAGGCCGTTTCACACGTAGGGTTTTCAGGTTACATTGAACGCGATATGACGTCACTGCAGGGCAGCAGAGTGATGCAATCACAGGGCAGCCAGCGAATAAAACGTCAGCTGTCAAAATGAAATAACCTCACTTTTTGGTTAAAGTCAGCCATGTTGGATGACGTGAAAAATCCGACTCTGTGATTGGTCGATGCATGGGTTTGGAAAAAAGGCATGCAAACAAATGGAACATAGGGAAGGAATCAGCCAAAAACCCATGCAATCAGACGCTAGGGTCATAAATGACGTCATATCGCATGCGATATAACCGAAATCCCTCCGTGTGAAGCGGCCTTTAGATACCCACCTAGGGCGTGAAAATAAGCTTTTAATCAAAATAGGCCAAAGAGTACTAATACTTTACTGATGTACTTTTTCAGTTTTTTTCGATTTTCTCAAAATTCGCTTCAACGATTTTGTTTAAAATTCAAAAATCAATTATTTTTTAGATTCTCAATAAAATGTATATTCTCATTTTGTCATTGAAATCTTCTGAAGACCACTTTACTCTTGTACTCCATAGGAAAGATAGGAGAAATGGTTGCCATGGTAACAAAATATAAATATTTTCCCATACTTATAAATTTAACATCTTGAATTCTAATATATCGGCGGAAACTAAATATATGTCGACACAAAAAATCTGGAGTTAAAGCACAGAACACAACTTTCGATTACCGAAGGTAAGAGAAAGTTGTGTGTTCTCTGCCTGGTCGCAGTCCCACCAGATTTTCTCTGATAAGCAGTCATTCATTAATTCATTAATATGATATAAACTACAGTAGCCTAGAAACAAAAAGTTTTCTTTTGTTTCCATTTATTGCCGGCTTAACAAACACTTTGTTTTGTTGTTAATGCCCAAAAAAGAGCTTTGCTTTCATTTTCTCCTTTTCTTCTTCTAAATAAAAGAGATTTTATTTTATTCTTAAAAATATTTTAAAACTTTTTAAATGATCGATCGATATTGTTTTCTCCCGCCGTCGTCGGTTTTTTTTTTCACTTTTCCCGCGATTAAAAAATAAATATTTCTTTAGTCTTTTCGGCGGTGTCTATTCTCAATTTCATTTTTCTTTCTCTGTCTTTTGCAAGGCGTATTAAATAACAGAGAGAAAGAAAAACAAAACTGATTCCTCCTCTAATTGATCGCAGGCGACGGGAAGATGCCGCACTTGTCAAATCACCAAAAAAAATATTGATAATTTCTCCTTCTTTTCGACGAGGTATAAATTAAGACGAATCGGTTTATCGAATCAAAGCAAAAGAAAGGAAAAAAGAAAAAGGAAACCTTCCCCTTTGTGAGAGGAAAATAAAAAAAAGTTTTTCTGTTTTGGGAATCCATTAATCAACGAATTATGATTTGATAAGAAACGAAAATAAAAAAATAATAGAATCTTTTGGAAGCTTTTTAATAAAAATCTGGTGGGCACAGCACATAACCTTGGTTGGGAAATTGTTCTGTACTTGTCACACCAGAATTTTTGTGTCGGCATATATTTAATTTTCGACGAGATATTAGAATTGGAAGATGTAAAATTTATAAACATAGGTAAATATACCCAGTATATATTTTGTAGCTGGTGGCCTAATGCCGACAATCTTTTTAAATAAATAAATAATAAATGCACCCTGTTACGCATTAGTGTGTTAAGGTACCGAGATTTGAGAAAATTAGGCCTAACATTAAAATCGCACTTCATTATCAGAAATAATATCAAAAAATTAAATTTTGACATCTACGAATTCATTTCACATTTTTCAAAAAAAATCTGGTGTGACTGGCGCACAGCACACAACTTTCTCTTACCTTCGGTAATCGAAAGTTGTGTTCTGTGCTTGTCACACCAGATTTTTTGTGTAGACATATATTTAGTTCCCGACAGTAAGGAACATATGAATTCAGATGTAAAATTTATAAGTATGGGAAAATATTTATATTTTGTTACCATGGCAACCATTTCTCCTATCTTCCCTATGGAGTACAAGAGTAAAGTGGTCTTCAGAAGATTTCAATTGCAAAATGAGAATATACATTTTAAAGAGCATCTAAAAAATAATTGATTTTTGAATTTAAAAAAAAAAATCGTTGGAGCAAATTTTGAGAAAATCGAAAAAAACTGAAAAAGTACATCAGTAAAGTACTAGTACTCTTTGGCCGATTTTGATTAAAAGCTTATTTTTCCGGTCCCGGGGGGTGTTTAACTTAAATATAAAATTTCAACCTCCTAGCTCAATTCCTTCATGCTTAAAATTGAACACACACAGACACACACACAGACAGACCATGTCGCGAAAACCACTTTTTTGGATTCAGGGGACCTCAAAACGTGTAGATCCATCAAAATCTCGACATCGAATTTTTGACATGAATCCAATACTTTCTCTCTACATATATAGGTAGGAGAAAGTAATAATTAATACGATACCATTTTTTGTTTGTTTTCAAAATAAACCGAGAAAGATGACTTCCTTTAATTATTTGACACGTTTAACTGGAGTGTGGAAAATACAATTAAAGATACTAAGAATGGAAGTTTCCCTTCGTTAATTGCTTTGCAGCCCCAGCAAACAGGAAGCGTTTAGTGGAAGGAAGGAAGGAAGGCTTGTTAGTCAGTGCTGGTGGCGCTGCATCGGGGTCGGGATGGGAGAATTCATTCCTACGACTTAAACAAAACAATTCCACCCTTGGAAATAAATTTCAGCTTTTCTCGGCCACCCGCTCCGACGGGTAAATGTTAATTCCGACCTATGAAACAGACACATTTCCCCTTTAATATCTTGAAGGAACCCTAAATAATGCCCCTAGCGAAAGCATCCGATCGTCTGTCTGTGTGTGTGTGTTCAATTTTAAGCATGAAGGAATTGAGCTATGAGGCTGAAATTTTATATTTAAGTTAAACCACCCCCCCCCAGGAGCGTGAAAATAAGCTTTAAGTGATGAAATAAATATTCAAAATAATTCGTAAAAATCGAATCCAAATTTATTTTAAACAAGGCAATCAAAATAACTGATTCTTTTTTAATATGATACCGTAATAATAACAATATTTATATTATAAAAGTCTCTAGAAACATTGACGTCACGTCCTACGTCACTACAAGCTTTTGATCAAAATTGGCCAAAGAGTACTAGTACCTTACAGATGTAATTTTTCAGTTTTTTTTTTTTTTTCTCCAAATTCACTCCAACGATTTTGAATGTTTATATGGTTTTATTACATTCTGAAATCTAATATATCAGCGGAAACTAAATACTCGATATATGTCGACACACTAAAAATCTGGTTTGACACAACTTTTGATTACCGAAGGTGCTGTGCGTCCACTCACACCAGATTTTGTATGTATTTTTTTTTTAAACACTCACACTTTTTTCTCATTCACACTCACACTCACACACACATTCACACAGTCTTTTCGGCAACTCAGGCCATTTAAGACTTTTACGATAACCGTTATTGATTTAATATACATATATGGTCCAGGCATTTTTATTTAAGCCATTTGGTATCGAATTGTCTTAAATAAAATCATCGGACTGCCTGGGGTCCGAACCCGCGACGTTTGGTATAGGAGGTTAGCACGCTAACCTCTACACCAAGCCCCGAGGGCTTTGTATATAAAACCATGTGTAAGAATAATTTTAATTTGAGGATGTCTGACTGGTGAACATTAATTTCTTTTACAAAACGATGTTTCTTCTCTACTCAGTCTGTTTTGACTTGTTTTTAGGTCAAAGTTAATAAATTTACTAGAAATTCATTTTTGAGATTTATTTATTTTCTGGTTTACAGATACGGCCATTATTATCCGTTTCGGTCTTAATTCTGTTCTGATGATGGCCCCTTTGAGGCCGAAACGGATAATAATGAAACCAGAAAATAAATAACATCTCAAAAATGAATTTCTAGTAAATTTATTAACCTTGACCTAAAAACAAGTCAAAACAGACTGAGTAGAGAAGAAACATCGTTTTGTAAAATAAATTAATGTAAGAATAATATAGGTTATGTTCCCAGAGAGGGAACGCACTTAGGCCAATTAGGCCCTTTGTGATACCCCGGTGGGGCTATCCCCCTTTCCTACCCTAAGAGGAGACTTCGGCAGGATTCGAGCCCGAGCCCTGTTGAGACTTCGGGCTCCGAAATCCTCAGCTTAGCCGGCTTGGCCACTTGCCCCCTCAAGAATAATATTACAAATGTAAATTATAAATTTATGTATCACAAATATAACTGATTATTTCACATTTTAGCGGATCTGATGATGATACTTTGTACCGAAACCGATAGTCCAGAGAATAAATAATTTTCTAATAAACATTCATCGTATCTTCCCTTAATACCAATATTTTATTTTGAGTCATTTTATGCCGCAAATTGAGATTTCCAAGGGGATGTCTGCCTATGCATTGGAAAACCTTTCGCTAATATTTATTTTCTTTCCTTGTTGCAGGTAGGCGTGCACTGAATTCGGAACTTCTTTGGCTGGCTGAATGGTTCGTTTTTATATTTTATTTTTCACTTTTTTACACTCGATCCCCCTCCACAGATCTAGATTTAATTGTTCCCTAGCTTTGATATAGAAATTCCATTTAAATTAATGATATTAATTCAAACAAACAAAATTAGCTACTAAACAATTTTAGAGTGTCTCTAATTCGATATTTTGAATATCCAATAGCTTTTGCGTTTATCCCCTAAACAAATTCCTAAAATTCAAATGCTTTGCCGATTAGCCCAATAAAACTTGCAATATTCTATCTTTAATAAACAACAATTCATTTTGCTTTCTCTTACCTATATATGGGAGGTTCAAAGTACAAAAGTAAACAATTTTCTTTTTCTTTTTTTGAATTATGGTAGTTATTCGGGGTAATAATGCACCATGTTCGAATTTCAATACTAATCCTCCAGAGTGCAGCAGTTCCTTAATGCGAAAAAAAAGATAGAGGCCATAAAATATAAATATTTTCCCACTTTGGCTGTCATAATGGGCAGTGATTCCACTTTCGAAGCATCGATGCTCGGCGTGTATCTTGTAAACCCTCTTTGCTGTTCAAATATTTCAACTATCGACGGATTCCTTTTGAATAGATGCATTTACTTAGAGAATTCCCTCAAAAATCTCAGCAAGCTCAAAGAGAAACGAAATATTATTTATTAGCTTCATAAATTGTTTGCACAAAGAATGATTTATGGTGCCAAAAAATCCCTTATCAAATGTCTCCCCAAAATATGATAAGAGACATCCAGGGTAATTAATAGCGAACTCTGCGGAGCTTTTTGTCTTGAATATTCAGGCAAGAATTTCAATCAATGCGCTGCGCTGTTCTGTTGTTTAACGATCGGGATACAATTGGGAATTCGCGTAGAGAAAAATACAATTAAATAAATTCTTTCTTTTCAAAGAGTTTGCATTCAGATCAGATCTGCCCTTTTAACAATGGAATTTATTGAAAAACAAAGTGAACAATTCTAATAATATTAACTTGGACGTGAATGCATGAATGGAGGCTCTTTTCTTGCTTACTTTCACTAGCCGCGCCGCCCGCCTTCGGGCGGGCTCGTATGTAATTCGCTAATGTCCGTCCATCCTGTCTGCACGCTCTATTTGAGCAACTTCCCGCTGTTAATTTCGAAACCGAATTTTATGCTCTCAAAGAGGACCTTCTGAAAATTACAGGAAAATTATTTTCGTGCCGAAATTTCTATAAGGCTGGTCGTCCACTGGACGCGACAACGCGCTACCGCTACAAGCGCTACAACATGCTACAGATCCCAATGTGTGTGAATCAATTGAAGCTCGTCCACTAGAAGCGCGCGACATCACGCTACAACGCGCTTCGAGCGACAAGGCGCTACAGATCCCAAAAAAATGGGATCTGTAGCGCGTTGTAGCGTCTAACCCTTTGTTTTTCTAACCTAAAATACTCTCACCGGCAAAAAAAAAACCGCAACACTTTGTTTTTTCTTAATAAAATTGATGGAATTGAATAAAACAAAGACCAAAATGTTGATATTTAATTTGTGAGACAAAATAAGATTAAATAGACCTCAAAGAGCCGTAGTTACTTCATCAATCACTGTTTGTTCGGTGAGTGTGTGTTTAAATGAATTTTCATAAATTTTTTAAATTTTTTATTAACTGTTTCAAGAATCGACTGCTTTGCAAATATCAGTTTCGATTTTTCATCACCGTCAGGACCTTTAAAGATAAACATAGAGTATGTGTAATTTATTTTATATTCAACACTTACTTATTCTTTTATAGTCGACATTACAATTTTTTGTGATATACTGATATATATATATATATTAAATTGATAAAAGATATACATTTTTTGTTATTTCACATTGAGTGATTTGGTGAAGTAACTGCGGCTCTTCGAGGTCTATTTAAAATAACCTTCATCCCAGAATATAAAGAATTTTAAAATAAGATTATTTGAAAATTTAGCGAAAATAAATATAAATTAGGACATTTTTATCTTGGTTTTATATTTCAATTTAATTATTTATTAAAATTATATGGATTTGTTTTATTTATTGGTTAGAAATGTATATGAAATTTTATGTCAAATGTAGCGCGAAGTAGCGTGCAGTGGACGACCCTTGTCGCGTGTTGTCGCGTCTCTTGTTGTCGCGCTTGTAGCGGTAGCGTCCAGTGGACGACCAGGCTAACTTTGTGAGTTATTATTGAAGTTACGATTTCTTCCATAGGAAATGTATAGAGAAATATTTATGTTTTGAAGGATCAAAGTCAATTAATTAATTGTAATTATATCTCTCAAATGAAAAATTATAAAAATTGTTATTTAAATATTTTTCCTGACAGTTAATTAAAGTGGGGGCTCGCTGGTGTAGTGAGCCAGGGTGTCAGCTTCTGCAAAGAAGATCCCTGTTCAAATCCTTGGCGTGTGGGATTTTTCATTAAATAAAAATATTTATTTAATGTAAACAAATCCTCAAGCAGGCACTGGATTGGAATATAGGATCTCACCACAATAGCCCTCAGGCAACTCTACGAGGAGAGGGAGTTGCTGTGGCATCCCGTCCTGTGGAAGGGACGTAAAGAAGATTCCCTCTCAGTGATGCATTCTTCGAAAGGAGTAGGCTACACGCCGGTGCTGAGGGAGTCCCTCCTCAACTAGGACATCCCCCATAGCATAGAAGAGGTTGGATATAAGGAGCCGGTTGGGACCAGAAATAAGGATTCGTTCACTAGCTAGAGAAGAAAGCAGGAGGAGGAGCTAGAGATAGGAAACGATGTAACTTCACGGGGTGCCGGTAGATGGCTACGGCCAGAGGCCGGTTGGGTTTGAGGTGTGTGTCTCCGTACACGTAAGCACCTCGGGTAAATAAACGGGGATCCCGATAGGAATTTCAAAAATAAAAAAAAAATAAAAATAGTTAATTAAAGGCAAGAATTTGATTCACAATTTTTATTTTTATAATTTTTAATTAAAATGAATCAATTGTTTTTTTGTTTTATTTTTTCATAGAATACTTAAAAGCAAGGAATACTTCAATTAGGGATACGGTATCGAAAAAAAAGTATCGATACTTGTACTTGGTATCGTATCGAAAGGAAAGTATCGATACCACTAAGTATCGAGTATTTTTTCTTTTTTTAAGACTTTTCGGCATATTAGGCTCCTGTCGTCGATTTAGGGGTAGACGGGAAGATCAGTAAGATATATGTCACTGTATTCAGAGTAATGAACACCAGAAAGACGAGGTGATTCGCAGCTTGCTAGCGTGGTGGCCCTGTGTGAATATTTTTCTTTTTCGGAGGCCTTCTCAATCAAAATACGGACTGGGGGCTACGGTTGGGTTTGAGGTGTGTGTCTTCGAGCACGCAAGCACTTCGGGGATCCCGATAGGAATTTCAAATAATAATAATTACAATCCGAGACGCCGCCCGCCACATATTTCCCCTTAATTCTTCATGAATGCAAAAGTAAATTCTTCCTCTTTTCCATCTTGTTACCGGGTAAGACCCCGCACAATAGGAAATGGGAAGTTTATTCAAGAAAAAGTTCTTTTAAAGACATTTTGCTCTTTTTTATGTAATTCTGCTTTATTTATGTATAAACTTGCAAGCGTATAAAAGATTAGCCATTGCCAGAGACTATTAAACTTTTTTTTTTCTCTTCATCATTTATTCTATTTTTGCGATATTCGAATTTCAAATCAGTCCTATTTACAAGTCGCTACTTGCCTCCTCGATCTCTCAACTCTTATCAAATAAGCAGCTGCTTTTATGCATGCCGAGACCTCTTTAATATGCTAATCGCTCTCTCTCTCTCTCTCTCTCCTCGTCTTTACCCTCTCTTCAAGTGTAGCAACTAATTTCCTATATATAAAAAAATCTCGTGTGGCAAGCACAGCACACAACTTTCTCTTACCTGAAAGTTGTCTACTGTGCTTGAGTTTTTGTGTCGACATATATTTAGTTTCTGACAGAGATGTAAAATTTATAAGCATGAGAGAATATTTATATTTTGTTACCATGGCAACCATTTGTCCTATCTTTCCTATGGAGTACAAGAGTAGCCGGCGGGCCTGGCAAGGAGAAGGAACAACAGCCACCAAGATCATCATTGTTAAGCAACGCCAAGTGGTGCTGAAAATCGGGATAGGTGGCCCCCGAAAAACAAGACCATTGCAGGAAGCCATCGATACATGTATCTAAATAAATAATAAATATTTATATAAGTCAAATGGCCTCTGCAGCCGAAATGACTTAAAAAAAAAATAAATAAATAAAAAGTACAAGTAAGAGTAAAGTGGACTTTATACAATTTCAAAAAGACAAAATGAGAAAATACATTTTAATAAAAAGCATCCAAGAAATAAATGAATTTTAATCAAAATCGTTGGAGGGAGTTTTCAGAAAATCACAAAACACTGAAAAAGTGTATCAGTAAAGCAGGGCCGCAGACAGGGGGGGCGGGGGGGGAACTATATCCCCGGGGTCCGGGCCATTTGCGCTCCAACCTTAAAATTCTATAATTTTCATGGTTAAAATTTCAATTAAAAAAAATCATTTTCATGAAATTTTTTTCCAAATATTTTATTATCAATTCATTTTATTGATTTAATACGCATTTCGACACTATGTGTGTTCGTAAACTTCTGAAGATGACAAACACATAGTGTCGAAACTCCCCTCAGAATTTTATTGAATTTTGTCTTTCTTATTTCAATGTTGTTCTTCTCAAAGTTAAATGGGATAACTCCGTAGTTTGAGCACACATAGTGTCGAAATGCGTATTAAGTCAATAAAATGAATTTAAACAAATAATCTTAATTTATATTATTGTACCTAAATAAATAATTGTTTAAAAAAAAAATTGAAAAATTTTATTATTTTTTTTTTTAATAATTTTTAGGACGTCCGCGGCCCACGGGTTGGGAACCGCTGCTCTATATATATTAACATATATAGAGGTAAGAGAAAGAAAAATCTATATTTATAATAGCGGAGTGTCCGTCTGTCCGTCTGTCACCAACTTGCCGTAATTTTGCCGTCTTATAGAGGACGTTATGGAGAGTCCAGGAAAAAGCCTCGGGGTCCGCAATTTCTCAAAAGGGCAGCCGCAAAAAATTCTAGAATTTGCCAATTGGATAGCATTGAGTTGATTGTCTTGCCTTATGAAAAATTAAAGCCAATTAATTAAAATAATTAAATAATTAAATCTCTCTAAGGAAAAATAATAATAATTAAATTTTTCATTATTTTTTTTTTACTTTAGGGACTCGAATTGAATAAAGACAGACTGACAGCCTTGCAAGCAAATGATGTGAATAATTACAAGGCACCGCCGGCAAGTGCTGCCACCTGGTGTCCATTCTATAAACCCTTTTGTTAAAATGAAATTAATCTTTAATTATTTCATAAAATTAATATAAATATCACGGAGGGGACAACCAAAGGGGGAGGGGAGGGGGCCTAAAAGGCGCCCCCCTCCTCGAAAAAGCAAAAATTCAAATATCGTGGCCTAAAGGGGCTGTGGAATCGCATTTGAATAGAAAGAGAGCGAAGGCAATGAGTGCGAGTGAGATGGAGAGAGTCGCTTAAAGATGCCGAGTCTCCGTCTCTTGGTGCACATGAACCGGATTGCAAACAATGCGCGTGACGTCATCTTTTCTTAGAAACTATTAAAAGACAGAAATAAAAATAAAACTATTTTTTTTTTTTTTTTATATTCATCAAATTCGAAGAAAAAAAACAAATAAAATAATTAAAAAAAATGAATATGAAAAAATTATTTTAATAAAGGAAATAAATATATTCTAACTTTTGATTGATTATTGAGGTGGGATTTATTTATTTTTCTTCCTGAGACGGGTGTTAAAGTTAATTGTATTTTCAATTTATATTTCGGCCTCTAAGATCATTTGACTTTTGGGAAATTAAATAAAATGGCTTCCAGCAGGTGAGAGACTCAACACTCAGCGGGTCACCCATCCACGGTCCAGCAGTTCTAAGCCTAGCTTAACCCGAATTTTCTGCCTTTTCTCAGAATCTATTAAATTTAAAAAAGTTATTTTTTTTTTTATACTCAACAAATTAAAAAAAAAAAAATATATCAAACAATTAAAAAAATTATTTTAATAATTACCTTCGATAACTAAAAATCTATTCAGTTTTAGGAAAAATATCAAAGAATAAAAACTTTTTAAATTTGAGTATTTTATCACAATATGATAAAAAAATTGAAAATTTCGAAATTTCTGAAAAAACTTATTAGAGTAAAGTACTACTTCCAAGTGACGTATTTACTCCAAAAGTTGATAAAAATCTACAATTTTAGTGTAAGGAGCATATACCAAATTTCATCCATCTAGCTGCTTTGGTTTTTAAGCAATTCCAAAAGAATATACGAGAAAGTCTTGAGGAAGTCATTCCCCATATTTTTTTTTTTAGTATTCGAATCTCGTTCGGGCTTTTTTTTGTAATTTTTCTCCGGATTTGTGATATAAAATGAATTTATTATGAAATTTCAAAAAAAAGCCGTATATTTTGGGAAAAAGCGGATGCGCGAGGGGGGCAAGCGCCCCCTTCGCCCCACCTGGATACGCCACTGGCAGCGACGTCCATAATGCCACCTTCACTGTTTTTGATTAGGCCTCAAACAGGAGGCTTCCTTGTTTCTGTGGCGCTCCAAACATCCTCGATGACGGATATTTTTGCTGCAGAAGAAATGAACAATTTCGAAATTTCCCGAATACTTTTAACTTGTCCGTCTGTCTGTCCTTCTGTTGCGATTCCCGGCATTCAATTAATTAAAGTTTTTCCATTTCCCTTTGCCTCCCCCCCCCCTCTCCCATTATTCTAACTAAATATTCAGTAAATAATACAAAAACAAAAAAATGATGAAAATTTAATATTTAATTTCATTATCCGAATTGTGTTTAAATAATTTATAACCTTCCTACAATAAATATGAATTTGTGTAATATTAGTAAAAAAGATATGAAATATTTATTTAATTGAATAAAAAGGTTTGAAAAAAAAAAAAAAATGGATTTACTTAATTGAAGAATAAAACGAGATCCGCGCGCGCAATGCATAATGAATGTACTAGTCGCAAAGCCCGGCTTCGGCGGCCAAGTTTTTAACTAAGGGCTTTTATGCTTGCTTCACCAATTGCATTGCAAGTGCTAAGGAAGGAACTTGACTTTAAGTGAAGATCCTGGGTGGGGAAGAAAGGGGCCCAAAGGGCAAAAGCTGCCAAAGAGAAAAGAAAAGTCTGTGTGTCTGTGTCTGGACATTTTTGACCATGAAGGAAATGAGCTAAGAAGTTGAAATTTTATATTTAAGTTAGGCACCTTCCTTACTCGTGTAAATAAGCTTTTAAACAAAATTAGCCAAAAAGTACTAGTACTTTACTGATGTACTTTTTCAGTTTTTTTTCGATTTTCTCAAAATTCGCTTCAACGATTTTGTTTAAAATTCAAAAATAAATTATTTTTTAGATGCTCTTTCAAATGTATATTCTCATTTTGCCGTTGAAATCTTCTGAAGACCACTTTAACTTTACTCTTGTACTCCATAGAAAAGATAGGAGAAATGGTTGCCATGGTAACAAAATATAAATATTTTCCCATACTTATAAATTTTATATCTGAATTCATATGTTCCATACTGTCGGGAACTAAATATATGTCGACACAAAAAATCTGGTGTAACAAGCACAGAACACAACTTTCGATTACCGAAGGTAAGAGAAAGTTGTGTGATGTTCGCCAGTCACACCAGATTTTTATTTAATATACCGTCGTAAATGTAACCAGTTCGAAATAAAATTTTTCCCCTTATATGGGCTTTATTTAATTTTTTTTTTTTTAAATTTCTTTTTCCTTTTTTAGAAAAAAATAAATAAATAATTATTTTTATTAAAAGTTTTCTTTCTGAAATACTCGTTTGGTTACCCCATTTAATTATTTTTTTTAACCATAGTGAATGCAAACAGGTGCCTATGTGTGTGTGTGTGTGTGTGTGTGTGCGTTGGTGGCGCTGCCAGCGGCGACTCGAGCAATTCGCGCCCGGCACGATCACGCTTGTTTATCTGTCACTCGGCTCCGTGTTCTTTTTATCGTTTCGTTATTATTTAAATAGTATTTATTTATTTGTGTTATTCATTCAGTTATATTATAATTTGTGATAGTTTTATTTTTGTGTGTGTGTTGTGAATTCAAAGTGATTTTCCTGCATTTGCCCTGGGCCTGCCTGTCTGGCTGCAACTTCGACTTGTAAAGGTAGAATTCATTCAATTCCTTGAAAAATATTTAATTATTTTCACTTGTTTTTACGTTTAGAATAAATATAACAATCAGCTTTTAATATTAAATATTTTGAAAAAATGACAGGTGAGGTTAGTAAGCTATTAAAAAAAATCATTTTTTTTTAAATATTTATTCTAAAAATAATTCGATTATCAAATATTAATAATCTTTTACATATTATCTATTAAATAATAATGCTTGAGTGCCCAACTCGGTTTAATTAAACAGATTTGCAAGTGTTTTGTGTGTCATTTTGTCATCTGCTAACATCTAACAAGTGTATTTGATTCAGCATCAAATCGAGGGTTTTTTCTGTTAATTTTTGATTAGGCTTCTATTCTAGTTGGTAAATAATCGCTTGAGAATTCGTTTCTTCCCTATTTTGCTTGGTACATGGCATGCTAGAATAATCGCTTAATGATTGGATTTTATATATATACTTGTCAAGTGTCATTCATTAGTGGATCTTCTATTAATATTACTCAAGTCTTCAAATAAATAAGAACTTGCTCCAATCACTTGTTCATTCCATTTATTGAATGAAAACGAGTTTATTTTTATTATTTTTCTTTCATTTATTAAATTATAATTATCTAACTATCCATCTATCTACTAAAGTTATAGAAATATTTATTTACTTAAATATTATTATTTTCAAGAGTGTTTATTTTCATAAACACATCAACTATCTTTTCTTTTGTACATGTGATTATTTCGTTGTTAAAAAAATTATTCTTTTATGTTTCTAGGCTTTAAATTCCAATAAAAATGTTTATCTTCTTTGGTTAATAAAAAAAAACAAAAAAACAATGAAATTACCACATGTAAAAGTCTTTAATTTCGTTTACTCTCTACACGAATTTCTTTATAGGCCTATTTATATATATATATAATAATTTTTTGATTATTCAGAAATTATTTGACTCTAGCGATTCCACAATAGGATGATTAAAGACAGAGGGATCCCGGGATTTTGTTAAGACCAGGGAGGCTTGAGATGAAAGGGTGATAATGATTTATCCTATTTTAGATCCGGATTTCAATTGGGGGTCGGGCACCTTTCCTTTGATCGCTAGCCCCCTCCACCTCTTTTTTTCTCTCTCTTACCTCTATATATGTTAATATATATATAATATATATATATATGATAGGTAAATAAAAGATATATATTTATATAGAAAGTATTGCGATCATGTCAAAAATTCGATGTCGAGATTTTGATGGATATACATGTTTTTTTTTTCTCACTCACACTCACACACACATTCACACAGTCTTTTCGGCAACTCAGGCCATATAAGACATTTACGATAACCGTTATTGAATAAATATACATATATGGGGTCCAGGCATTCTTATTTAAGCCATTTGGTATCCAATTGGCTTAAATAAAATCATCGGACTGCCTGGGGTCCGAACCCGCGACGTTTGGTATACGAGATTAGCACGCTAACCTCTACACCAACCCCCCGAGGGCGATATACATGTCTAGAGGTCCCCTGAGTCCAAAAAAGTGGGTCCCGCAAATTGGTCCGTGTGGACATTTTTAACCATGAAAGAAATGAGCTAGGAGGTTGAAATTTTATATTTAAGTTAAGCACCTTCCTCACTCGTATAAATAAGCTTTTAAACAAAATCGGCCAAAAAGTACTAGTACTTTACTGATGTACTTTTTCAGTTTTTTTCGATTTTCTCAAAATCCGCTCCAACGATTTTGCTTAAAATTCATAAATTAATTATTTTTTAGATGCTTTTTAAAAAGTACATCAGTAAAATTTTTTGAAGTATACTTTACCGCTGTAGAAACGGAGTCGCGTGGCTGAGTTTGAAACTAAGGTACCGAAGAGTAAGAGAAAGTTGTGTGCTGTCCGCAATCACACCAGATTTTTTTAAATTTCATTAAGCCTAAATGGCCTCTTAAACCCTTCAAATACAAATATAATATTGAAGTAGAGAAGAACATTTTTGCTGCGAAGGTGAAATAAATGGAATTTCGTTAATTAACGAAGGTGAAGAATTGCGTTGTCTCAAATACACAATTCTTCTTAATTAAAGTAAAATTAACCTTTATGTTGTTGTTGTTATAGTTATATATAACAGCAGCCTCGTTTGTTTGTCTCTCTCTCTCTCTCTCTCGATGATTGCTGGAAAATTAAACGGGAGATGAAATAAAATAGCTTTTTAACTCTATTGCATAGAGGCGTTAAGATCTCATTTATACTTGCGAGGAAATGAGTCAAATAATAATAAAAGGCGTTGCTAGGTTGACGGGGGGCGGGGGGAATAGAGAATTTTTTTTTTTTCGTAGAAAATGAAACAAAAAATACAAATTTATTATTAAAGAGGTGAAAAGGTCAAATAAGTGAAAAATCTGGTGTGTCTGCTCGCACAGCACGCAACTTTCTCATCTTTGGCTGTTGAAAGCTGTGCTCTGTGCTGGTCACACCAGGTTTTTTTTTTGTAGTTTCCGGTACATTCGAATTCAAAATGTAAAATTGACACACAGAAAATATTTATATTTTGTTACCTTGGCTTAAAATTCTGTTGTGACTGCACACAACTGTATCTTGCCTTCGGTAATTGAAAGTTGTGTGCTGTGCTTGCCACATCAAAATTTTTGTTTTTTCATATGTTTAGTTTCCGTTTGAATTCAAGATATAAAATTTAGAAAAATTAATATTTTGTTATCATGAAGTACAAGAGTAAAGTTGGCTTCAAAAGATTTCAATGGCAAAATGAGAATATACATTTTAGAGAGAATCTAAAAAATAATTGATTTATCAATTTTAATCAAAATCGTTAGAGCAAATTTTGACAAAATCGAAAAAAACTGAAAAAGTGCATCAGTAAAGTACTAGTACTCTTTGGTCGATTTTGTTCAAAAGCTTTGTGTCACGTCCCAAGGAGGTGTCTAACTTAAATATAAAATTTCAACCTCGTAGCTCTTTTCGTTCTTGAGATATTTTGTTAACAGACAGTTCATTTTGAGGGACCCACTTTTTTTGGACTCAGGGGTTCTCAAAACGTTTATCTCGACATGAATGCAATACTTTCTCTCAAAATATAGGTAAGAGAAATTAAAACGGTTAAAGAGCTGGGAATATTATCCAAATGCTCCATTTGATTTCTTCATTAAAAGGAAAGTGGAGGCAATTTATCGGGATTCTTATTCGTTCTCTTAACGCCAATAAATCCGAGCTCATATCCTCTCTTTAATAACTCACTAAAAAATAAATTGATCCATTTTAGCTAAATTGAAATTAAATAGCCATCAAGGGAAATATTGAATTTCTATCTCTTCTAGATTTTTTTAATAAATAAATCCCTAGTAATTTATCTTCTTTCAAAAGGAGGCTATACCGTATATCCCCTAAAGATGACAGATAGAGAAAATCCCTTTTTTTACTTTCTTTTACCTATAATTATACAGAAAGTATTGGATACATGTCCAAGATTTCAATGGATATCCACGTTTTGAGGTCCCCTGAGTCCTAAAAATGCAAAATGGTCTCTCTGTTTGTGAACAAAATATCTCAAGAACAAAAAGATCTACGAGTTTGAAATTTTATATTTAAGTTTAACTTCCCCCTGGCACGTGATACGAAGCTTTTTTAACAAAATCGGCCAAAGAGTACTAGTACTTAACTGATGTACTTTTTGAATTTCTTTCGATTTTCCCAAAATTCGCTTCAATGATTTTGATTAAATTTCTAAAAATCAATTATTTTTTAGATGCTCTTTAAAATGTATATTTTCATTTTGCCATTGAAATCTTCTGAAGCACACTTTACTCTTGTACTTCATAGAAAAGATAAGAGAAATGGTCGCTATGATAACTAAATATAACTATTTATATTCATACTAATAAATTTTACATCTTGAATTTTAATATATCGGCGGAAACTAAATATATGTCGACACGAAAAATCTGGTGTGAAAAGCATAGAACACAACTTGGGTAAGAGAAAGTTGTGTGCTGTGCCACAGTCACACCAGATTTTTGTTTATTTAACGATGAATTTATTATTATTAAAGAGTCAAAAAAAATTCAAGACATATTGAGCCAAAATTATTTCTTGGCGTTCCAGGCTGACGTTTCGGCCACTGGTCTAGGCCATCTTCAGAGCCGGATTCGAGAATAATTGTAATTTGCAATTTTTCTCTAGACCAGTGGCCGAAACGTAATTTTGGCTGGATATGTTTTGTATTCCTTAATAATACTTGCAGCCAGAAAGACATACGTCACAATTATATCCGTTGAACTCGATTTCATCGCCCAGGGGGAGAGACCCCCCCATATGGAGCTTTGCATTTATTCGTAGAGGGAGGGGAGGGAGTCCTGAGGGATCAGTTCAAAGCATCACAAGCAAATTAAGTTTGTAGGAATTTTTTCGAAAAATAAAATAAACTCTAAAGATCTAATTAGAAGACTTAATTTCAAAAAATAAAGTGGAAGTCAACTCGTTGCGAGACGCTTCAACTTTTTTTCAAGTGATAAACAAAAAAAAGTGGGAAATTTTTTGTCTTTAGTGAATTAATTACGAAGCCATTAGCTTTAAAGAAAAAAAAAAAAAAAGAAAACTTTCATCCGTGCTAAGGTTTAAAAATATTTTTATAATTATCAAACATTTCCCTTTTATCCTTCGTATTTAGCAAGGAGGTTCCCGAGGGATTCTAATATTCGATTGCACAAACAATCCGCCCCCGAAGAAAGGTCCCTTTGGCAATTCACTTAATTTTTCTCGCTTTTGGCTTTTTTTTTTTTTTTAAACACTCACAGTATTTTGCCGAAATTTCGAATTTCTCTTCTCATCATATGTCACAATCATTTACATTGTTATTTATATGGTTAATGTCTGAAAATACATATAATCCTCGCCAAGTTATATTGGGTAACACAATTGCATGTAGCTTAATCATGACAATGCCTCAAATTATGTTATTATCATGATTAAGCTACATGCAATTGTGTTACCCAATATAACTTGGCGAGGATTATATGTATTTTCAGACATTAACCTGGCCCTGAGGATGGTACCATATGTGACCGAAACGTCGGCCCTGGTTTATTAATAAATTGAAATATAACTAGCTGCTTGCTCGTTTTATTCTTCCTATTTGATTATCAACACTCAGCTATATAACTGTTACCTCCTTCAAATAGAAAGTATTGGATGTCGAGAGTTTTGAGGTCTGGGGAGTCGAAAAAAGGGTCTGTCTGAGTTCAATTTAAAGCTTGAACGAAATTAGCTACGAAGTTGAAAGTTTATATTTAAGTTAGGCACCCCCGTGGCACGTATCACGAAGCTTTTGAACAAAATCGGCCAAAGGGTACTAGCACTTTACTGATGCACTTTTTGAGTTATTTTATTTTTTTTTTTTTTTGATTTTCTCAAAATTCGCATCAAGGATTTTGATTAAAATTCAAAAATCAATTATTTTCTAGATGCTCTTTCAAATGTATATTCTCATTTTGCCATTGAAATCTTTTGAAGCACACTTTACTCTTGTGCTTCATAGGGAAGATAGTCACCATGGTAACAAAATATATTTATAAATTTTACAGTCTTGAATAAATCTGGTGTGTCTTCAATTAGCGCAGTCGTGCGGGCAGTCACAGCAGATTAGCTTTCTGGGTAATAAGTCAATGACTTATGTTGTTATTATAATTAAAATAAAATTTGTTTACAAATATTAAAGCGGGCGAGATGAGAAACGGTACATAAACAAATTCTGTTCCAAGAGTCCAAAAATAGCGGCGTGCGCGGTGCAGCGCGCATCAGGTGGCCTTCGATCGCCTCGGCCCCCAATTTATTTATGAGAAGAGAAAAGAATTAGGGGACACCCTCGATGACACTCTCCGAGAGATGCTAAACATGTCGTGATTTGCTTTCCCTATTTACATATGAATATTTCATTCCATGTACTTATTAACATTATTTATTGGACTTTAAAAAGGATATAAATTGATATTAAGTTGAGATTTATATTTTTTATAAAGATTCCTTGTTGGTATTATTAGGTCTACTAGTATATATTTAATACGCTAATGTCCGTCTGTCTGTCACGCTCTATTTGACCAACTTCCCGTAATTTTGAAACGAAATTTATACAGTCTTATAGAGGGCGTTAAAAAGAGTTCAGGAAAAAAAAACTCGGCTCCTCAAATTATCAAAAGGGGAGGCGCAGAATTTGCCAATTGGAAAGCATTGAGTTCCGTCGTGCTCAATGAAAAATTAAAGCCAATTAAATCTCTCAAATGGAATATAATAAAATTTTTTTTTTTTTTTAAAACATTCACACTTTTTTCTCTTTCCCCCTCCCTTTCCCCCATTCTTTTCGCCACCTGGGCCCTTTTAGAATTTTTACGATAATCGTCATGTTTAATATATCAATTGGGGGGTCCAGGCATTTTTTTTTTTATCTTTTTTTGTCTCCATACCTTTTATATAATTTTCGCGCACCCCCTGGGGCCCGCGCTCGTGCGGGGAGGAGAAGGAGGGGCCGGCACGCTACTTCTTACCCCCCCTCCGCGGTTATAATAAAAATTGTTATATAATTAAATTTTTGATTAATTAAGGGCAATTATAAATACATAATATATTATCGTGGTTGGGTTAGTGGCTGTAGATATTGCAATGTTGGGTAGCGAGGATGCAGCCAAAGAGGTTTGGACCAAAGAAAAACAACAATTCCAATTGAGACGTTTCCGGCGAAAGTTTTTTTGCCATCTTCAGTCCTTCAGGAATTTTCATGTACATGTTCATTATGAACATGTGTCATTTGGCCAAGTCGGTTTTTTAAAATTTCTACCATGAGGGCAATGGCTCAGAGACCTGTTTCGAGTTATGAACATGTGTCATTTTGGGGGCCAAGTCGGTTTTTTAAAATTTCTACCAGTATTAAAATACTTCGAAACTCTCTGAGCCATTGCCCTCATGGTAGAAATTTTAAAAAACCGACTTGGCTAAATGACACATGTTCATAATGAATATGTACATGAAAAATTCCTGAAGGACTGAAGATGGCAAAAAAACTTTCGCCGAAACGTCTCAATTGGAATTGTTGTTTTTCTTTTGGTCCAAAACCTCTTTGGCTGCATCCTCGCTACCCAACATTATAATATATTATCTCCAAAGTCAGTAAATTATATTGAGCAATCTGGTGTGACTGGTCGTACTGTACAGCAAATAACCCCCTCTCGGCTAAGTGAAAGTTGTGCTCTGTGCTTATCACACCAGCTTTTTGTATCGATATATATTTAGTTTCCACCTAATTTCTAATATATTAGAATTCAAGATGTAAAATTTCTTAGAAAAAAACACTCCCACATTTGTCTCATTCACACTCACACTCACACACAGTCTTTTGGGCAGCTCAGGCCATATAAGACCTTTACGATATCCATTATTGACTAATATACATATTGGGGGTCCAGGCATTTCTTATTTAAGCCATTTAATATCCAAATGGCTTAAATAAAATCATCGTACTGCCTGGGGTCCGAACCCGGGACCTTTGATATTCGAGGTTAGCACGCTAACCCCTACACCAAGCCCCGAGGGCAGATGTAAAATTTATAAATATGAGAAAATATTTATATTTTGATACACCATGGCGATCATTTCTTCTGTCTTTCCTATGAAGTGCAAGAGTAAAGTGGTCTTCAGAAGATTTCAATAGCAAAATGAGAATATACATTTTAAAGAGAATCTAAAAAATAATTGATTTCTGAATTTTAATCAAAATCGTTGGAGCGAGTTTTTGAGAAAATCGAAACAAAAAACGCCAAAAGTACATCAGTAAAATATTAGTACTTTTTGGCCGATTTTGTTCAAAAGCTTCGTGTCACGTGCCATGGGGGTGCCTTCTAACTTAAATATAAAATTTTCGCCTCCTAGCTTTTCTCGTTCATAGACACACACATACACATGCTATTTTGCTAACTTTTTTGGATTCAGGGGACCTCAAAAAACGTGTATATCCATCAAAATCTCGACATGGAATTTTTGATATGAATCCAATACTTTCTCTATATATATATAGGTAAGAGAAAGCAAAAATCTTGCCTAATAATCAAATATGAATACCAAAGAAGATTTAAATTAGTACCTTTAAAGTTTTAATTTTAAGAAGATTTCCATTTTCATGCAATTTGCTCAAAGAGTATTAAATTTATATCGATTCATTTACAAGTCTAATAAAATTCAGTCTGCGAAGAAATCAATCCTATTTGGAGACTCGGAAAAGGTCTTTTAGCTTTCCAAGATCGAATGCTGGTTACGTTAACACGTCATAATAGGCAACCAAGTTGCAAATTCGTCTTCAAATAATATTTGAGAGTTTATTCGAGTCGATTGCTTCACAATCATATGATTAAATTAGAGACCAGGGCCGAATCGAGATTAGTTAGTTAACTAT
>JAKCPI010003226.1:0-11724 GCA_023213315.1 Euborellia annulipes
TAATGCAGTGTTATATAAAATTTTATCAATATATATGTGTGACGTTTTAATCAACATTACTCCTCTACTAACTTTCTTTGGCTATTGTTTGTGCAACGTTCACCCAGGTCATTGCATTGTGATCTACGATAAGTGCCCTTTTACACTAACAATAGAGAAAAAGACCAAGTAAGGAGTTATGATTATCGAGTGTCGCAACTGGATAAGAACGTGTCATTTTTATTTATGTGCATTAAAAAAGTTGAAATAATTCATGGATAATGGTGTAATTATGTAGAAAAAAAGAGAAAATTTTATTTTATTAAACAAAACATTCACACATACCTAATATCAGTGTTAAGTCGGATACATTCATTCGCTTTTTATCGCTGGAATATAGTGTAACCGAAAAGACAAATTCTTATTTCTCAAAGATGTTATTGAGAAAGGTGGCTGTTCAACGACTTGAATAATAGAATAGGATGTCAGCCAAAGGAGTAGTCTTTCTATCGAATAAAAATCTCAAGCCAGTGAAGATTTTTCGGTTTTAATTATATAAACCAAAAATCAATTGCCAATAATCTCTTAAGATCTGATGATGGCTTTATTTAATTAAAACCGAAACGTCTTCTGGATTGTGATTTTTATTCGATAGGAGGCTTTCCTTTTGGCTGACATCCTCTCTTCCTATCTATTATTATAATTCTTATTTTTACTTTCTCTTATCTCTAAATATGTTAATATATATAGAGAGAAAATATTGGATTCATGTCAAAAATTCGATGTCGAGATTGGATATACATCAAAGAGGTCCCCCTGAATTCAAAAAAGTGGTTTTCGCGACATTGTCTGTCAGTCCGTCTGTGTTCAATTTTAAACATGACGGAATTGAGCTATGAGAATGAAATTTTATATTTAAGTTTTACACCCCCTGGAGCGTGAAAATAAGCTTTTAAACAAAATCAGCCAAAAAGTACTAGTACTTTACTGATGTACTTTTTCAGTTTTTTTTTCGATTTTCTCAAAATTTGCTCAAACGATTTTGATTAAAATTCAAAAATCAATTATTTTTTTAGATACTCTTTAAAATGTATATTCTCATTTTGCCATTGAAATCTTCTGACGACCACTTTACTCGTGTGATGTGCAACCGTTCACACCAGATTTTTCGCAAATTTCCTGTCCACACAACGTTTTAACTGCAATTTGTTGAACTGCGCAGGACAAAAGGTTGTGCAAAACGTAGCGTCTGGACCGGGCTTAACATTCTTGAAAATATAAATCTATATAGGCTACTATACGAAGGGAGTTGCTGTGCCCGCCCTGTGGAAGGGACGTAAAGAAGGTTCCCTCTCAGTGATGCATTCTTCGAAAGGAGCAGGCTACACGCCGGTGCTGAGGGAGTCCCTCCTCAAACTAGGTCCTTCTCCCTAACATAGAAGAGGTTGGATAAAAGGAGCCGGGTGAAACCAGAAAGAAGGATTAATTCACTAGCTAGAAACTAAAGCAGGAGGAGGAGTTAGAGATAGGAAATAATTTAACTTCACGGGGTGCCGGTAGATGGCCAAAGGGTTTGAGGTGTGTGAATTCGTACTCGGAAGCACTTCGGGTAAATCAATTGAAAAATAAGAGTTTGTCATTTGAGTTGCCTATCTTTCAGGAACTAAAAGAGAACAATTTTTTTTTTTCATTTGTTATACTTTAACCATGGGTAGTCACAGTCTTTTTGATTTTTTCTGGAATGACATAAAGCACTTTTCTGCACAATTTCTGCCAGTAATGTCGCTTTTATTCAATTTCTCTAACTCGCATTCCCGCCTTTATTTTCGAAAAAGAATTGATTTCTCATCTCTTTTTCGTTTCTCTCTAGCTCTTTCTATATAATTTCCTAACTTGTAGTTGTGTTTATTGTAGTTAGGATATATTTTTTTTTTGTATTAATATAATTATCATATTGAATGCAAAAAATGTCTTATATTTATCTTATTTTGCTTCAAAGCTCCTCTAGAATGGATTATGAAAGTCTAGTAGTTAAAGGCTTGAGAAATGCATGATCTACTCTAAAAGAGCCCTACAGCAATAAATTGAAAAATAGATAAGAGAGTTGGTTATTTTGGTTGCCTAACTTCCAACAAGCAGATCAAAATGAATTTATACACTTCATGCTAATGTTTACACAAGACAACAAACTTAATGTTAATGTTTTTAAATTCACTCAAGAAAATAGTTTGTATTTATTGAAAACTAATAATACACAAAGTTTTGATATAGCGTTTAATGTTCGAGTTTCGTCTATAACCATAGAGTTATTTTTATTCCAACATTAACTTGTGTATCCATTTGGGGGGGGGGGGGGGGGGGGGGGGGGGAGGGGTTTTTTGTCTTTAAAAATATTTATTGTCTTTTAGACATCATTGTCATTTTGTCTTTTAGACATTATTCAAAAAATAAATATTTCTACTATTTAAATGCAATTAATTAAAAACTCCCTCACCCCGAGAATATCAAAATTTGAAAGAGACAATTTTTTTCTGACTATATCTTTGCCATTCACAGGCCCGCAAACAAGACAAAGAGCGTTTCCAAAACTAATTAATAAAAATAATATTTAAATTTTTAATAGTACCATAAGGTTATTTTTGAATTACCGTATTTATTAAACTATCAAGTCAAATTGGCTAAATCAAATTATCTCTATTTTAAATACATTTTTATCAAGATTATAAAACCATTGTCAATCACTATTCTAGCGAATAACACAACAATTCCTATTCAAAATTAATTTTTATTTATTTAATTAAAAGGAATCTTGATATTGTAAATCAAAAGAGTGAAAATAAATATGGATATCGTCTGTCAAGAAAGAAAATAAAATTTGTGCTCTAAAGAAGCCGACGACGACTTACCTCTGTCTTGCAAGGGCCCATCCAAAGGAGGTCGTCGACGGCAGCAGACGCACTGTTTTTCCAGCGCTGTCTGCACGTGCGAGGCGCCGCCGGCTTTTAATATGCGCATGCGTCTCCCACCCTCTCATTACCACCCCTTTTCTACCCTCCCGCCGTTCTCAAACTCCCAAAACTCAAACAAGACATCAACCCTCCGCCGCAGGGAGTATTAGCATAATCGCTTAGTAGAGAAGGTGGAGGAGGGGATTGCAGATTTCGGCAATCTTCACCCCTCAACAAAGGTATTGTCTCTTTCCGCCCCCCACATCCCCCACCCTTAGGCACATTCCTTCAAAGTTATACCGTCGTAATAATATATAGAGAATAACACACCACCCTCAAATACTTGCTTGCTATTCTTATTATTATAACTCGCCATTCAGACACAACAATTTTTTTATTTAAATTTCTTTTCTTTTTATCTATCAAGATAAATATTTGATAAAAAAATTTAAACTGAATATTGTGTAAACCACTCTATATATAGCTAATGGGATTAATATTTTGGTGGGGGGGGGGGGGTTTTTTTTTTTTTTTTTTTTTTTTTTTTTTTATTTTTTTGTTTTTTTCTTTTTTTTTTCCTTTTTTTTTTTTTTTTTATTTTTATTTATTTTAATTTAAAAAAAAAAATTTTTTTTTTTTTTCCCTTCCCCTGTTGTAACCAATGGAATTCCACCGGAAAACAAATAAAGCTTGGTATCAGTTTCTCAATTTTCGTTTTATTTACATTTTGTTTGTTCGGCTCATATAATACTATTTTCGATATTTTGGAGGCTTTCACAGTTAATAAAATAATTTTGTTTTCGATTTAACTGTGGTTTATTTGTAAAAATTACAACGTTTCAACCACTCATTCTTTGGCCTTCTTCAGGAACAATTCAGTTAAGATTACCCGAAGAAGGCCACAAAATGAGTGGCCTAAACGTTGTAATTTTTACAAATATACCACAATTAAACCGAAAACTAAATTCTTTTATTAACTAATATTTTCGATATCTTAAATCTTCTCCTTGCCTAGTCCCGCAGTTCGGGGTCGGCATCCTTATTCATTTAAGATTTTCAATTCATTTCTAATTTCTATATTAATTAGAAGATCTGTGATATTGTTTATTGAGTTGTTAATTTATTTATATTTATAAATATTTTATAATTATTTAGCAGTGATATTGTCCTGTAACTTAAAAAAATACGTTTGTTCTCCTTTCTATTGTGAGTCGCAAATGGCCCTGATAGCTCAAGCGCCCTCGGAATGAATAAAAAAAGTAAAACTTTCTATACCTATATATGTTAATATCAATATATAGAAAGTCATGTCAAAAATTCAATGGCAAGATTTTAATGGAAATACACGTTTTGAGGTCTAAAAGTTCAATTTGTGAACAAAATATTCCAAGAAAGAAAGGGCTATAAAGTTTGAAATTATATTTTTCTATATTTGATTTTAAATTCGTGATATTCGGAAACTACTGTGGTGTGACACCACATGACACAACTATCGATTACTGAAAGTAAAACAAAGTTTTGTGCTGTGCGGTCAGTCGCACCAGATTTTTTTCATCTGATCATAATTTTTATTTAATGAAGATATTTATTTAAATATATTAATAAATACTGCCAAATTTGGTAGAAAGAAATAAAACCAAATAACCGAAGCCATGTTATGAAGACATTTTTAATCTCCTAAAAAAAAGATATTATTAATAAATAAATCCTATTGAATAGAAAGGAGGTTAATGTCGCTTTAAAAATATTTCAAGAATTTAAAAATATTTTTTCATTTAGTTATTAAAGGTAATTTGTCCCTGGTTTAAGAATTCTATTCTAGTTTAGGTAAAAAGAAAAAAATATTTATAAGGATTGGATAATAGACCAGTAATAGATACCATAAATATTCATTTTCTTTAAATATTTGACCTGGAATTTCTTTGATATAAATTTTTACTTTCTCTTACCTATATGTATATGTTAATATACATATATATATATGAAGAGAGAGAGAGAAAGTATTGGTTTCATGTCAAAAATTCGATGTCGAGATTTTGATGGATATATACATTTTGAGGTCCCCTGATTCCAAAAAGTGGTTTTCGCGACATGGTCTGTCTGTCTGTGTGTATGTGAATCTGTGTGTCAATTTTAAGCACGAAGGAATTGAGCTAGGAGAGTGAAATTTTATATTTAAGTTAGGCACCTTCGGAACTCGTGTAAATAGGGCTGGACGGTAATGGATTTTCATTACCGACCTCGATAATGAAAAAAAAACCGGTTTTTCTCGAAAGTCGGTAAAAATTTTTTACCGCCCTCGGAACCAAAGTTTGCCGCCGCGGAACATTTTTTTTTTCGCGGAACCAAAATTTTCCCCGGCCGGAAAAATATTATTTTACCTTTTTTTTAGAGAGCCAATTTTTTGCCGAAACATTTTTTTCCCCGCGGAACCAAAATTTTTTCCCGGCCGGAAAAATATTTTACCTTTTTTTTAGAGAGCCAATTTTTGCCGAAACATTTTTTTTCCCCGCGGAACCAAAATTTTTCCCGGCCGGAAAAATATTATTTTACCTTTTTTTTAGAGAGCCAATTTTTTGCCGAAACATTTTTTTTTCCCCGCGGAACCAAAATTTTTCCCGGCCGGAAAAATATTTTTCCTTTTTTTTAGAGACGCCAATTTTTTGCCGCCGCGGAACCACAATTTGGTTTGCCGCCGCGGAACATTTTTTTCTCGCCGAACCAAAATTTTTTACCGCCCGAAAAAATAGGTTTTTACCGACTTTCGAAAAAAAACCGGTTTTTATCGAATTAGAGGTTCGTTACCGCGTTTTCGGTAAAAAATTTTTACCGGTTTTTACCGGTAAACCGGTTTACCGTCCAGCCCTACGTGTAAATAAGCTTTTAAACAAAATCGGCCAAAAAGTACCAGTACTTTACTAATGTACTTTTCAGTTTTTTTTGTCGACCCCTCTTGTTTTGAATATGACTGGAATACAGATTAGTCCCGAAGAAAATTGCGTGACAAATTTAAATAAACGAATCTAATAGCAATTTAAAAATATATAGGGGTCTATATATTTTTTTTTAATTCTCATAAATTTATCTACATAAACCAGATACACCGTCAAACGAAAATATTTTTATCAGTGATTGAAATGTCGAATTATATCATATACAAAGATAAATCTAGATAAAGAAAAAGACAGGCAATATTTTTAAAAATAAGCTCATAAATATCAAAATATGACAGACATTTTATTTTTTTAATTTTCCAAAAGTTATTTAATAATAGGACTGTGATATGGTGGTGAGTAGGGGTGTTCGATTATGGGAAAAAATCGATTATTCTGATTAATCGATTATTGGATCCGGACAGACAAAAAATAATTATGGGGAAAAAATAATCGATTATGGAAAGAAATAATCGATTATCAAAAAAATATTCGATTATACTTTTTTTCTAGTAAAATTTCCATTTTCCCCTCTCGCGAAAATCATTTGATCTTTTTTTTTAGTAAAACGAAAAATTTTTTCCCCTCCTGCGAATATTTTTTTTTTTTTTTTTTTAATTTCCCACTTTTCCTCTCGCGAACGACCTTTTTTTTATACCAGTCTCATCCCATCTGAAATTTTTTTTCTTAATCGATTATTGTTTCGTCTGTCATGTTATGAATAATCGATTAATCAAAATAATCGATTATTTTTCATAATCGATAATAGATTTTTTCCCCATAATAAAGAAAATAATCGAATAATCGATCATTTTGCGCAGCTCTAGTAGCGAGTAGGGGATAAGCAGTGGATAATCCGGGTTCGAGTCTGGGAGCTATTTATGCCCAATTAATTCTTTGATAATGTAGTAGAATTACTCATAGTCTCATATAACATTGAAAGCGTCAGCCTAATGAAAGAACTATTTCTTAATTCAACTTAAAAAAAAAAAAAGAAAAAGTAAAAAACTCAATCCTAAAAAGGGGAGCACGAGATTTCCCCCAAAACTTTACTCATTGAAAGTTTGAAGATTTTTCTTTAATCAAGATTTAAACTTTTTAAAAAACAAATGCGTTTGTTTTGACAAAAAAATGGAATAAATTTATTTTGCATAAAATAATTGAATTGGTTCTAGGAATATGAATTTTTTTTTTCTTTAACTAAAACTATTTCATACAATACTAATTTTTCTTTTGTTTATGAATTTTGTAAATAAATGAGAATTAGCAATTCCCTAAGAAGGCTTTGTCATTAAATAAAAAAACAAGAGAAAAACATTAATGAGATGAATCCTTTGGGGTTGTCTTCAATCTCCAGAATCAGTCCACCAGGCATAAGAAGAATCATTAATAAGAATTTGGTATTTTCGTATCCAAATGGCTTAAATAAAATCATCGATCCGAACCCGCGACCCTCGGTTTAGCACGCTAACCTCTACACCAAGCCCGAGGGCTTTCTATTTATTAGTTCTTTTTTAATTAATTTACTAAATTCCTTTACCCTTTTACCCCAATTTTTTTTGGTTGGTCATCATAGGTGATTGGATTTTAAGCATAGAGTTTAAAAAATTAGTATAAATAATAAATTTGATGAATATTTTGATTTTGTCTGTTTTCTCTAATTTCTTGTATTATTTCTCTGAAGGGTGGTTTCAGAAGATTTTTTCTGACTGTGAGTTAAAGACAGAGGCAAATTTGTCTTCAATATTTCAAATATTTTATGTTTACTTACTGAATTTAATTAATTTTATTTGAAATTTGTTATATGAAAAAAGAATTAATTGCTCTAAAATTATTTTTCTTCTATCTTTTATCAAATTGATTTCAAACAATTTACTTAAGAATCAAAATCTCCAAAAATAGGGCTTTGATGTTATTCTCCTTAAGTGGTGTTGCTGAAGTAGGTTTATTGAAGAGAAAGAAAACGCTATATTTTCAGCAATTTTTTTAATTCGTTAACAAGACAATATTTCCAGATATTTCGGAGACCTATCGGCACTCCTTCTTCAGTGGATTTAAATTAGATAATTGAATCAAATGATTAATAATTGCTGGTCATATAACATGAGGCTCAAGCGTTTTAATTATAGTATGTGGTGAATGAGGTTAAATCCATTGAAAAGGAGTGCCGATAGGTCTCCGAAATATCTGGAAATATTGCCTTGCTAACGAATTAAAAAAAAATTACTGAAAATATAGCGTTTTTTTCTCTTCATTAGGGCTTTGATTTCTCATATCGCTAAACTAAATTTTAACAAGTAGATAGTAATTTGATAGGGCTTTACCTCTTGCCAGGGGGCTACGCGAAAGAAGAAGTGTCTTTCAAAGACTAAAATAGTACTAAGGTCAGAAAAGTTAGGAGGGAAAATATTTTTTTTTTTCGTTTTATGGCTCTCCTGAAAAGTAGCATTTTGTCCTTCTATCTTTTAATTTCCAAGTATCGATATGTCGACACAAAAAACAAAAAATCTGATGTGATAAGCACAGAACACAACTTTCGATTATCGAAGGTAGGAGAAAGTTGTGTGCTGATGTGATCTGTCACACCAGATTTTTATTTTTATTCTATGTTCCTTGCCATTTGTTTTTAATTATTTCATCTTTAGAATAGATGTCTCCCCTATCGCTTTATGTTTCATCTCAAATTTTATAAATCAATTATCTCTCATTTTTGTGGAAAGATAAAAATCACCTTGATTTTCAAAGTTATATTATTAGGAAAAAAAAACACCTTTCGGCTCTAGTTGGGCCATCATCTTGACTTAAGTTGTCACCAAGATAATAAATCCTTTTTCATTTATCTCGATTGTACTGGAGGGAGCACAATATTATATCATATTTCATAAACTTTAATATAAATTAAATAAATTGGTTGTTATAGAACACCTTATATCTATACTATAGTTATTATGTTATGATATAGTAAAATAAATTAAGCACTGGCGCTGACCAGATTTTGTGTCACCAAATTTTTAAATTTGCTTCCCTTTTCAACTTTACTAAAAAAAATTACTTATTGATTTTATTTTCGAAAATCTTTTTTTTTTTAACACTCACAGTTTTCTCCCATTCTTCTTATTCTTATTCTCCCAATCTTCTTAATTATCAACATCTTCAATAATTATTTATTCTTTTAATTCTTCTTCAAATCCAATCAAATAAATGCATGGTCCATCAATATCCATTTATTATTAAAAATTACACCAATATTCCAAAATACAATTCATAAACAGATGTGGACCATTAACGAATGGATTTATATTGCTCGATAATATTTCAATATGAATTAATGATTATTTTCTGTTCAGCAGATAAATTGAATGACCCTTCTATTTTATGTTTAAAAAGTTTATTTCAAATGAATAAACAATTAAACATAATCAATCAAAAAAAACTATTATATTATTCAAACTCTAAATAGTAAATTACAAACATGGAAACAAATTACATCAAGGATGGAAAATAAAAAAAATAAAAAACAACACAAAATAAAAAAGAAAATATATTTTAAAAAAATCTGGCGTGACTGGACGGACAACACACAACTTTCTTTTACCTTCTGTAATCGAAAGTTGTTCTGTGTATGTCACATCAAATTTTTTGTGTCGATATATATTTAGTTTTCACCCATATAACTTATTAGAATTCAAGATGTAAGATTTTTTTTTTTTTAAAAACATTCACACTTTTTTCTCATTCACACTCACACTCACCACATTCACACTGTTTTTTCGGCAGCCTCAGGCCATATAAGACAATTCATGATAACCGTTATTTATGAATTTATATATATTAGGATTGAGACATTTTTATTTAAGCCATCTGGTATCCAGATGGCAAATAAAATCATCGAACTGCCTGGGGTCAGAACCCGCATTGCTGTTTAAGTATATGAAGTTAGCACCTAACCCTACACCCACACCCCGTGGGCGATGTAAGATTTATAAGCAGAGGAAAATATTTATTTGTTACCATGGCAAACATTTCTCCTATCTTTTCTATGAAGTACAAGAGTAAAGTGTGCTTCAAAAGAGTTTAAGGGGCTAAATGACAATATACATTTTAAAGAGCATCTGAAAAATAATTGATTTATTAATTTTAATCAAAATCGTTGGGGCGAATTTTGAGGAAATCGAAAAAAACTGAAAAAGTACACCCAGTAAAGTACTAGTACTCTTTGGCCGATTTTGATTAAAAGCTTCTTGTCGAGTTCCAGAGAGGGTGGGGTGCTTAACTTAAATATAAAATCTCAAACTCATGGCTCTTTTGTTTTTTGAAGTCATTTTGTTCACAGACACACACATAGGTCAAACCATGTCGCGAAAAACACTTTTTTACTTTCTCTTACCCTATATTTTTTACATGAATCCAATACTTTCTCTCTCTATATATATTACATATATACATATGTAAAAGAAAGTAATAAAATGGCAATTTTGTTTTTTGAACTATGTTAAGAAAATATATTAATATTTTACTATTTATCACTAGCCTTCAAATCAAAAGTTTTCCTCTCTGAAAACTATTTGAAAAAATTTTAAATTAGAAGATTGAGTAAGGAGCCTTCCCAGGAAAAACAAGTGGTTTTAATAACAAACTATAAAGTTTGTGTTATTATGACCACTTGTTTTTCCTTGGAAATGCGTCCCCTCTCAATCTTCTAATTTAATATCTTCAACTAGACCCGGTTTATCCATTTCAAAAAATTATATCAACTGAAAAAATTTTATTTGTATCAGGGGCGGATACAAGAGGGGGAGTAAAAGGGGTAATTACCCCTCCCCCTCCCCCCGAGATTCGAAAGCATACCTTTTTTTCGCTATAAGTTTATTTTTAATGTAAAATTTTTTAAAATTAATACTTAAAGAAATTTAGGTGTGTAAATTTATATTCTGGCAAACAAGTACAGAATGCGCTTTTAAATTACCGAAATTAAAAAAAAATAGTATTGCTGTGCGACGAGTCACACCAGATTCCCCCCCGAGAAACACCTCTGGATCCGCCCTTGATTTGTATTTCAATCGTCCGAAAGATTTGACTGTAGCCTTGGGTCCAGTCTTTGACTAAAGAATCCTTCAAATTAATAACAGATGCACTATACACATTTTAAAAATCATTTTAAGAACCATATTGAATATAAATTGGTTCGCTTTTGCGTTTATACTTAGGCCACTCTAGATGAGCTACGAAGCAATTAATCGAAACATTAAATAACGAATTTGTCATATTGGTTGCCTATCTTCACGGCTTTCAAAACCTGATTTCATTAAATAGTTGGATTATTATTTTTAATTACTCATTATACGACATATAAAGTTTCTAGGCTTTTCGTAAGGACATTTTGTGAATTAAAATATACAAATAAAAATACTCGGTTATTTGTATATTTTAATTTACTCCTATATTTGTATAGTCAGCCTAATAGAGGATAGTCAAGATTTCCTCTCTATTATTGAGTAAGTTTCTTTAAAATCTTGGAGCTCAACTCTCTCAGTACCCAAAATTGAAATCTATGAAGATAATTTCATCTCAGGACCATTAATTGAATTAATCGAGCTTATCACGTTCTAATTTAAAAACGGATGTGTATACAAAATTAATAGCTTTATAGCCTAGAAAAGGGCGCTAGGGCGTGAATCCCTTTCTTCCTTCGACAAAGTTTCCCAATTATTTGCAGGCCCTTTTTCTCTCTCGTGCCCTGGAACCGTGACGGCCATCTTGGAGCCCCCCTCTCCCTAAGAACAAACTTTTTTATATTAGATCTGGAAAAAGTAACAGATAAATATATAAAGTTGATCCCAGTTGTAAACTAGGCCTTAACGGAA
>JAKCPI010003227.1:0-27450 GCA_023213315.1 Euborellia annulipes
TATATATGGGGCATTCCACGCCAACTCGACCACTTTTTGAACCCGACCATTTTTGATTTGGCTGAAACTTTATCATCTTTTTGTACCCTATTGAAAACGTATTTAAGAGTTTTTTTCAGATTTTACGACCCAGCCAAAAAAAAGTTATAGCATTTTCAAAAAACATCGATTTTTTTTTTTAAATAACCGTAAAACTGTCAAAAATTAACTTATCGGGACGATTTTTTTTTGAAATTTTTGTCTTTAAATGTACTTTTCAGTAAAAAATATGACAAAATTTTACAGATTCATCTTGAACGTTTTTTTTGACATTTTCGACAAAAAACAAAAATTTCGGGTTGAATGACACTTTTTTTTTTAATTTTTTTTTTTTTTATAAAAAAACTTTGATTTTTTCTACAAATGCTCTGAAAATTTCAGAGTGGGATTATTTCGCGTTCTATTTTTTTTTTATTTTTGAAAAAAAAAATTTTTTTTTCTCCGCTTATTTATCATGATGGTGCTCTTAAATTCTTTCAGAATTGACTGAGATTCTAGAAAATTGAAGAAAAATAATAATAATAATAGTTAGGGGTGATGAAAATCGAGAAAATTCCATTTATCCTGAAAAAATTAGAAATTAGTTGTGTATTCAGCTACTGAAGAATTTGAAGCGTCAAGTAAAACCTTAGAAACATGGGCGTAACTAGGGGGGTGCCAGGGGGGGGCCTGGCCCTCCCAAAAGCTCCTTGCCCCAAGAAAAATTGAGAAAATATGGGGCTTTCCAGGCCCACCGGAAGATGGTTGGTCCCATGGCCCCCCTTCAATTTTTCTAGGGGCAAGGAGCTTTCTGGGAGGGCCAGGGCCCCCTGGCACCCGGCCCTAGTTACGCCCATGTTTCTGAACTACTTTACTTGACGCTTCAAATTCTTCAGTAGCTGAATACACAACTAATTTCTAATTTTTTCAGGATAAAATGAGAATTTTCTCGATTTTCATCACCCCTAACTATTATTATTATTATTTTCCTTCAATTTTCTAGAATCTCAGTCAATTCTGAAAGAATTTAAGAGCACCATCATGAGGGAATAAGCGGAGAAAAAATTTTTTTTCAAAATAAAAAAAAATAGAACGCGAAATAATCCCACTCTGAAATTTTCAGAGCATTTGTAGAAAAAATCAAAGTTTTTTATAAAAAAAAAAAATTAAAAAAAAAAAGTGTCATTCATCCCGAAATTTTTGTTTTTTGTCGAAAATGTCAAAAAAAACGTTCAAGATGAATCTGTAAAATTTTGTCATATTTTTTCTGAAAAGTACATTTAAAGACAAAAAATTTCAAAAAAAAAAATCGTTCCGATAAGTTAATTTTTGACAGTTTTGACGGTTATTTAAAAAAAAAATCGATGTTTTTTGAAAATGCTATAACTTTTTTTGGCTGGGTCGTAAAATCTGAAAAAAACTCTCAAATACGTTTTCAATAGGGTACAAAAAAAGATGATAAAGTTTCAGCCAAATCAAAAATGGTCGGGTTCAAAAGTGGTCGAGTTGGCGCGGGAATGCCCCATATATATTCTAAAATATAATCGTGCTTTAGTGAACTCACAAATTGAAAATTGAAAAAATTCAGATTTTTTTACTTCGTTTATAAACATTTAATCTAAAAAACTTTATTAAATAGTAATTATTAGCAGGTTTTAAAGACATCCAATTCTGTTAAAATTTTTTTAAATTGAACTTGGGAATTAATAAAAAAAATAAAATATATTTTTTAGAATTCTTATCCTACATATTAAGCCTTGAAAGGCATGAAAAAGTTATCTGAAAATTTAAATCATAGTACTCGATAAACAATATGTTTAAAAAATTAGGAAAAATTTAAATTTTATTGTTTTTCTTAATTCCAAATAATATTTATTTAAGTGGCGTCTCGCATTCACACTCAATTCAGACTGAGATGGTCAATACCCCCTCCACTTTTTTCTTTGGTCCTGTTCCATGTTCCTTGACTGAAGCTCGGACTTCAAAATATCTAGAAATCCATGGTACGATAATAACAAAATTTGAGGCATTATCATGATTAAGCTACGTATAATTATGTATGCCCAATATAACTTGGCGAGGATTATTTATATTTTCAGACATTAACCTGGCTCTGAGGATGGTCCCATATCTGACCGAAACGTTGGCCCTGGTTTACTAATAAACTGAAATATAACTAGCTGCTTGCTCATTTATTCTTTCTATTAATTTTAATTTAAATCAAAGAAAATAATATGCAACCCCATCAACACATGACAAGTTAGTAATAAGTAAACATCCCCTAAGCTTTCATCTCAGTTTTAATTCTTTGATACCTCTAAATTTCTTATTATTAAAATATTTTAAAACAATAATATTCCAACTTTAAATTTTTCAACAAAAATAATAAATGATATAAAATTATTTACATTTTTTACTTTTATTTAAATCAGTGACGTAACTAGAGGGGGCAAGGGCGGATACGGGGGGGGGGGAAAGGGGGTAATTACCCCCCCGAGATTCGAAAAAAATACCTTTTTTTTCGCAAAAAAAATTATTTTTAATGTAAAATTTTTAAAATTAATACTTAAAAATATGATGTGTATTTATATTCTGGCAAACAAATACAGAATGTGCTTTTAAATTACCGAAATTAAAAAAAACAATGATTGTAACAAAATTGGAGGCTTTAATTTTGGCTGCACCTGCTTCCTTCCTTGTGAAATTAAAAAAAAAAATAGTGTGCTGTGCGACGAGTCACACCAGATTACCCCCCCCCCCCCCCCCGAGAAACACCTCTGGATCCGCCCTTGAGAAGGGGGAGGGATTATAAGAGTTAGAACCTCCGTGGGACCTGAACTTTGATTGGATATTAGCTTTTTTAAGAAAAATAAAATTTATAGATGTAAAAAAATAATAATAAATAGAAAAATTTTACTTTATAAATTAAAAAAACTACAAGTAAGAATGGAGACCCCCTTGTGAGATTAAACGGGTTCTTTATCTTCCATCATACATTTTAGCCGCTGTATTTATTAAAATTATTTTAACCAACTTCATATTCAAAAATAAATTAATTTTGAGTTTATTAATAAAAAAATTTATATAGTTATCACGGTTTTCATTTTTTTATAAGATAAACTATTAACAAAATACAAAGTTTCAGCCACTTATATTGAGAAAACCACAGACATTACCTAAAAAAAAAAAAAAGTATTTTTAATAATGAAAAATAATTATATTTCATCTATATATCATACTATTATTTATCGACTTAAAGATTAGTAATATGCTTTTATTTTAATTCGTATAATTTTCTTATAAAACTTATAAAACCTATTGATACTGATAGTATATTTAATAATTTTAATTTTATTAGGTTAGTGACTGTTCACGTTTATAACAGGAGCAGCCAAAAATAAAAACCTCCGATTTTTTAACATTTTATCTAGACGTTTCGTGAGAAATTAATTTATTTTCCCATCTTCAATCTATCATATTGTCCAAGGGACAAGGGGTCATAATATATGTATAATAATGTAGTATGTCTCGATGAATTGATAAAAAATCGCAAGCTTTTATTTTTGGTTGCTATAAATTTATAATGATAAAATAAATGATTCTCTTAAGTTTCAATACATGACCTGTTTGTTATAAAGATGGCGTGTTTTAATATAATGCTTTTATTGGTGGATGTCCAGGGTGGGCACATATGGCGTTGGCGGTGCCCCACCTGGAATGAACCCTGCCGGTGCCCCACCAGTGGGTGGCCCCCCGGGTACTGGTACCGGAGGAAACCCCGGACCAAACGTCGTGGTCCCTTCGGCCAGCACATCAGAGGGTCAACAGCCCACTTCTGTCTCTCAACAACAACCATCGAATCAACCGCAACAGCAGCAACAACCTCCTCCACAACAACAGCAGTCTAATCAACATCAACATCAACATCCGCAGCAACAGGCCAGTCAAACACCACCTCATTCCCAACCAACCAATCACCATTCAGTACAACAGAGTTACCATACTAATTCATCTGCTCTGAGTACTGTTGCAATGGTAGCTGCAGCTACCGTAACAGCAACAGCTGCATCTAGTGTGGTCACTCTTCAAGATCGTCAGGATATGAACAACCAATTCAATCAGGTACAAATTCATATATGAGAAAAAGTAGAAAGAGCAATTAAAGAGAGCCTTTGTATACCAAAGCGAAAGAAAAGGGGATAGGATGTTCCTAATAAAATTTATTGGTCCATCTCCATTTGAGCCCGACCCACCATTAAAATTTGTCCGAAACGTCTCCGTGTGTTTTAATTTCCAAAGGCCCTCTTTCATTGTTGCCATCTGTTTTTTTTCTTAGTATATTAAAAATAAGTGCAAAAATGAGAACTTGAATGTGGCAAAACATAAAAAGTTCATAAACAATTAAGGGGGTTCAGGAGGTAGTAGGGCTGGACGGTAATGGATTTTCATTACCGACCTCGATAATGAAAAAAAAAACCGGTTTTTCTCGAAAGTCGGTAAAAATTTTTTACCGCCCGCGGAACCAAAGTTTGCCGCCGCGGAACATTTTTTTTTTGCGGAACCAAAATTTTTTTAGAGAGCCAATTTTTTGTTTTTTGCCGAAACATTTTTTTCCCAGCGTAACGAAAATTTTTTCCCGGCCGGAAAAATATTTTACCTTTTTTTTAGAGAGCCAATTTTTTGCCGAAACATTTTTTTCCCCAGCCTAACCAAAATTTTTTCCCGCCCGGAAAAATATTTTACCTTTTTTTTAGAGAGCCAATTTTTTGCCGAAACATTTTTTTCCCCGCGGAACCAAAATTTTTTTTTTAGAGAGCCAATTTTTTGCCGAAACATTTTTTTCCCCGCGGAACCAACATTTTTTCCCGGAACATTTTTTTTCTCGCCGAACCAAAATTTTTTACCGCCCGAAAAAATAGGTTTTTACCGACTTTCGAAAAAAAACCGGTTTTTATCGAATTAGAGGTTCGTTACCGCGTTTTCGGTAAAAAATTTTTACCGGTAAACCGGTTTACCGTCCAGCCCTAGGAGGTAGATGTTACGCATGCTTTTCCCGATAAGAGGGTGTTGTGTGTCTTAAAAAGTAAGCCAAAAAAAACACCTATTACGAAAATTTGCCAAGAGATGTCAGAAAGATAGCTAATAATTTAATGCATTTGGTTGATTTTTCATTGATCTTTTAAGAATGAATACTTTATAAATGTTATTATATACTATGTATAATGTATTTATAAAAGCATATAAATATAGGCCAGATATAGGCTAAAAGAGGATCGGCTGTAAGACTAGCCTGCCATCTTTTGCTGAACTATTTGACACATAATTACTTTCTCTTACCTATGTATATATGTAATATATATATAGAGAGAAAGTATTGGTTTCATGTCAAAAATTTGATGTCGAGATTTTGATGGATCTTCACGTTTTGAGGTCCCCTGAATCCAAAAAAGTGGTTTTCGCGACATGGTCTGTCTGTGTGTCTGTCTGTCTGTGTGTGTGTGTGTGTTCAATTTTAAGCATGAAGGAATTGAGCTAGGAGGCTGAAATTTTATATTTAAGTTAAACATCTCCCGGGACCGACAAAATAAGCTTTTAATCAAAATCGGCCAAAAAGTACTAGTACTTTACTGATGTACTTTTTTCAGTTTTTTTCGATTTTCTCAAAATTTGCTCTAACGATTTTGATTAAAATTCAAAAATCAATTATTTTTTAGATGCTCTTTCAAATGTATATTCTCGTTTTGCCCTCAAAATTGTTTGAAGCACACTTTACTCTTGTGCTTCATAGCAAAGATAGGAGAAATGGTTGCCATGGTAACCGAATTTAAATCTTTTTCTTTTTATTAGATTAAAAAATCAATTATTATTTAAATTCCCATTTATTTTTATTTTATTTCTGCCTGTAATTGTTTCGGAGAAAACATATATACTCTCTCTCTCTCTCACACAAAATTATCTTCTCTCTTTCTACGCGTTTTAAACTTTCCACCTAATCTTCGCATTTGACCAATGTTAATTTCCTATAGGGTTTTGTATGTTAATTTCGATTCAAAAGGGGTCCCCTAGGGCTGGACGGTAAACCGGTTTACCGGTAAAAACCGGTAAAAATTTTTTACCGAAAACGCGGTAACGAACCTCTAATTCGGTAAAAACCGGTTTTTTTTCGAAAGTCGGTAAAAACCTATTTTTTCGGGCGGTAAAAAATTTTGGTTCGGCGAGAAAAAAAAATGTTCCGCGGCGGCAAACCAAATTGTGGTTCCGCGGCGGCAAAAAATTGGCGTCTCTAAAAAAAAGGTAAAATATTTTCCGGCCGGGAAAAAATTTTAGTTCCGCGAAAAAAAAAAAAAAAATGTTTCGGCGAAAAATTGGCGTCTCTAAAAAAAAGGTAAAATATTTTTCCGGCCGGGGAAAAATTTTGGTTCCGCAAAAAAAAAAAATGTTCCGCGGCGGCAAACTTTGGTTCCGCGGGCGGTAAAAAATGTTTACCGACTTTCGAGAAAAACCGGTTTTTTTTTCATTATCGAGGTCGGTAATGAAAATCCATTACCGTCCAGCCCTAGGGTCCCCCTTTGGAACTTTTTACGCATTTAAATTTTTTTTTTCCAATTCTTATGAAATTTTGTATTTATTTACGAATCTATATTGTGTATAAAATGTCCAAATATGAGATTAAAATTTTGAAAAATAACCCTAGTTTATTTCAAGCAGTCAACATTTAAAATGCAAGTTTGAAACTAAGGTGCTATGGGAAACTAAATATATCTCGACACAAAAAATCTGGTGTGACCAGCACAGTGCACAACTTTCTCTTACCGAAGGGTAAGAGAAAGTTGTGTCCTGTGCGCCAGTCACACCAGATTTTTTTAATATATCTACTAATCTTATTTTAAAATTTTCTTAATTAATATGTGATTAAAAATAACAATAAATTCATTTTTAAATTTAGAGAAAATTTAAGATTATTGGGACAGATGGTTTGCTGCATTAGCTTGATAACAAAAAAATTAATTTCCTTTTTAATAAATCATTAAAAAAATTATGACTATCTATCCCAATAATCCCTTATGAATATAATTCATTAAAAAAAAGGCATTGAAAAATTCCTTATAATAGTCTAGTTTTTTTTAAAGTACGTTTAGACGTCGCTCCTACACCCCCCCTTAAGAATAATATTTGTAATATTAAAGTATCTAACAGTGTTAAATTGATGACTCGACTAGTTACGTGATCAGTTTATATCATATATCGGTGATTTCGTAGTCTAAGATCTTCCCGAAATAGTTATATTGGAGTTTGGTTGTTGTTCCCTCTCGAAAATTTTGTGAAAACCATTAAATAAAATATTTTAATTTACACCCTAGAAGACCCTCATTTTAATTTTTTTTTTTTAATCGAGTAAAAAATAAATTTTAGACGGGGGGGGGGGGGCGGAAACAACTTTTTGAAATGTCGTATTTTATGGGAGGGAAAGTTTTTATTTTTCATTTTAAAGATTTTATTAATATATTTTTCGTAAAACGACTTAGAACCTATTTTCCAAAGCTTTCCTATGGGAGATTTGTAAAACCCTGATAAGGGGGGGCTTCCTCCCCGCCCCCCCCTCGGGAAGGGGATTCCGGATTAGTCTCTCGGCCTCCGTAAAACCATGGGAGGTATTTCCCAACTCGCATAAGCAACTTGACACAATGGTCAATTTATCACTGTTGTCACATTGTCAACGCAATTAGAATAGAGTCACAAACTATGGGAAATGTTATCTTGCCGGTATGAAATCTGTTGAGAGGTTCGCATATTAAATTTTCTACAGGAAACGAACGATATTTATTTATTAATTTTTTTCCTTAAAATTTCAATTCTCAACGCCTTTTATAATTATTACTTTCTCTTAACTATATATGAATATATATAGAAAGTATTGGTTTCATGCCAAAAATTCGATGTCGAGATTTTGATGGATATACACGTTTTGTTGGCTTGAGTCGGCAACATGGTCTGTCTGTGTTCAATTTAAAGCATGAAGAAATTGAGCTAAGAGGTTGAGATTTTAGATTCAAGTTACGCACCCCCCTGAGGCGTGAAAATAAGCTTTTGATCAAAATCGACCATAAAGTTGCTACTAGTACTTTACTGATTTTCAGTTTTTTTTTTCGATTTTTTCAAAATTTGCTCCAACGATTTTGATTAAAATTCATAAATCAATTATTTTTTAGATGCTCTTTGAAATGTATATTCTCATTTTGCTATTGAAATTTTATGAAGACCACTTTACTCTTGTACTTCTTGAAAGATAGGAGCTATGGTTGCCTTGGTAATATATCTTGAATTGAATTGTAGGATACTGTCTGAAACTAAATATATCTCCACCCAAAATTCTGATGTGACAAGGACATTACACAACTTTCGATTAAGAGAAATTTGTGTACTGTGCGACCAGTCACGCCAGATTTTTTCACTAGAAAGAGAAATTGTTGATAGTTTTATTGATAAGCAAAAAAAAGATATTTTCTTTAAAATGTAAATTTCTTACCAAAAGCAGCATCCGTTTATCGATTGTTACCTGTCATATATTTCTTCTATTATTCGATTATGATCGTAATTTATTAAAAAGGATTACCAAAATTTTCTCAACACTTCCTTATTTATAAAACCAATAATATTTAAAATTCACACCTTTTTTAGGGAAGAATTCTTTTGCAATCTGTTGATTTCATCAAACCAACATATGCTGCCAGCCAGTTGTCATTTGTAACGTTAATGGCTTTAGTCTTTATATCATTCCATAAAAAGTCACCTGAATTTAAATATCTGGGTCAGCGTGGAGAGAAATGACTAGGAAATAAACGTTCATTAAATGCAAATTTCGAAATTTACCTAAACATAACTACGATGCTGTTTTAACTTTAGGTATCTCGAAAAAAATTGCATTTATGACTTTTAAACAAAATTTAAATAATCATCGAATCATATAAGCTTAAGATAAGATATATTATTTAATATACCTACTGTATATGTGTCTACATTAAATTCTCCTTTAGCCAAATGAAATTGCAAAAACAACTTATTTGGAGAATAATCTATAATAAGTTTCGTTTATCGTAAAGACTGTAAAACGTTTCGACTGCTAATTCTGAAGTTAAAAAATAAAAAATCAAATTCAAAAAACTTATTGTAACATCAGGCTTTTTTTATGTAAACACTGGCATTGATAATTGTGTCTAACTTCGTTGGAATGATTGTAGATGGCGCTGATGTTTGTCTCTAACTTCATGGGAATGACTGTAGATGGCGCTGACGTCCTTGCATATAAAATTAACGTAACGGTTCCTTAGAGATTAGTTCCCTTGAGTCGAACCAATTGACTATTTATATTTTTAATAAATAATTAATACAAATGTGTTTAAAGATGGTTTACTTCAAAGAAATTTTGTAATTAACTCCTCAACTACCATAGTTAGAAATTTATTTATTGTTCTGAGTTATTTCAACCAAACAATAAAATTTGCGATTATATGCGAAGGATACTGGCACGCCTGGGTTTTTTTCTTCTTTTTGCCTGCAAAAGTATTAATTTCTATTATAACTAAACTTTGAAGGGTGAAAGATAGCCAATAATAAAGCTATTTTATTGCACTTCTACAAATTAACTAGAGATTTAATAATATGCTAACTTTTTATCTCTCTAGAATATTATCAAAATTTTAATAATTCATACAAACAAGTTAATCTCATATATTTTAATGTGTTTTGAATATTTAAATCAATTTGTTTACTTCACTGACAATACGGGCAAATAGTTTTATCATCCATTAAAAATCTGGGTCGCAGGATTGCATTAAAAAATAAAAGCTCAGAACAAACGCCTTGATTTATTTAAAAACTATAAAATTACACTCATGTATTTCTGATTATATAGTAAATAGTATTTGTTAAAATACAATATAATTATATTTAAATCAACCAATCAACCATATGCCGGGAAGCACAAAAAAAATCCGAAGTCCCGCCTATAACCCTTTGAAAAGAACCGTCATTATTCTCGCTCATTTCTTTTGTTAATTTTATCACTTTGCTTTTGTTTTACTTCGGCACATAAATCATTTATCATATATAATTATTACAAATATTAAAAGTTCGCATGTTTAAAATAAAATTATTAGCGGAAATTTTGTTGTAGAAAACATGATTTTAAAAATTTTATCTCATCGCGAGTTTAAATATTCTTTTTAATTGCTTGAATAATGACGTATAATAATAAAGAGAGTGGAGAGAGAGAGAGAAGTTGAGGTTCCCGTGGGCCGCATTGATTGATCTCCATCCGTGCAGGTATGCCCTTTGAAAATGGCATTTATTAAATTAATTTCCCGGACGGATGCCGAGAGATAGAGAAGAGGTGTGAGGTGTCAGCGATTATAGCGTCATCAGGAATCCATCACTGATGCATCAGCCCTGTGATTAGGCGGCGGCGCCGCGGCCACCGGAGCCCCCCAAGTCCAAAAGCCCCCCCTCGTCTTCACTGATTCCGACATTAACACCCGAAATTGGCCTCCGAGCTTAATTTATGCCCCATCGGGTGTGTTTTTTTTTGTTCCACGCGAACAACACAACAACAACAGCAACAGCACACCCGAACTGATAATTGGCCTCTTTCACCTCCATAAAACAAAAACATTTTTCATTTAAAAACAAAAGAAATTAAATATTATGGTAATCGGAAATTTCATAATTAAAAATTAATATTACAAAAAAAAAAGAATGAAATTAAATAACTGGTATAGTGAGAGACAAAATAAAACAAACCTAGCGCCTTGAGATTAGGCAACCACTGCGCTGTTTTATCTTAAAATCCACTTCTGCCCCGTAATTATACAACTATAAATATTTATTTATTTCATTATAATTTTACCTTTTTGTTCATCTTATTAATAAATTTGATGAATAATTTAAAAGTAAAATTATAATGAAATAAATAAATATTTATAGTTAAATTTGTTGGTGTAAGTCGAGGGTCTGGTGGTTTGGTGCAATGGATAGCACACCGATGTCACCGAAAGGCTGGAGATCCTGGGTTCGATTTCCGGGAGCTATGGCCTACAAACAAAAAACATACAGTCTTGTTAAATAAATATTTATATTGATAGTTTCTAGAACTACGGGTAAGAATGATTTTAAGGATCCTATAGCCAGGTCATCATAATTGGTTGCCTAACGCTCAAGGCGCTCAGTGTTGTGATTTTGTCAGTCACTATACCTTAGTTTAAGAGATTCTAATTTCTGCATTTTATGGAATTTTTAAATTTTCTACTGTTTTTAATTTGTTTTTTTAGATCATTCAATTAATTCATTAATTTTTTATAAGAAATATGCAAATAAAAAAAAAAAAAATTGTGAGAACATAATGGATTTTTCGAGTACAGAAAATGAATAAAAAAAATTTTGTCATTTCCTATTCATGCTTGTTAGCTGTTTTTGTTGAATGTGAAGTCTATTAGATCTCTTTGTTTATATATTAGTCACAGGTAATGTAAAAACAAAAAAAAAAAAAAAAAAATAGTATAAAAAAATTTAACGAAAATCCAAATCATAATCCTTTCAAAAAAAATATAGTTAAGTGTTAAAAGAGGAATCTTCAGGAAAAAAAATTCCCTCTTATTATAAATTTCATATATAAGTCAATTCTCGGATTCATTCAAGTAAAAAACAATCCTTTGTTTCGTTGATGTTTGACTTTCTATTATCCATCACTTATATCCCTTGGAGAGATAAATTACCGGATGCAAGGAAATTAAATTTTGTAACTCTTTCTAAAAAAAAAAACAAAAAATATAATTTAAACAAAATTTGACAAGTTAATATAAAATTAATTAAATAAGAAATCCAAATATAACCATGACATATTATTAGAATTCATATCTCAAAAGGAGATAGAGATATCCGAACGAAAATTGAATTACATAGACGCATCTAAAAGAATTGATTCTATGTTAATGAAAAACAAAAGACATCGTCACGTAACTGAACTGAATATAAAAAAGAATCATTCAAACTCAGTAATTATCTTGCATCAGAATTCAATAAACATTCACACATCGAATAATTTTAAATAAATATTTAAAATTTGTCATATCGATTCAACGGAAAAATTTTTGCTTTGTTAGCTTATTATTATACAAATATTTCTCAATGTTATTTGATACATTCTTTGATTATTGAATTCTTAACCTTTGTAAGGATGCATTATGATTAGCTATGAATATTTTTAAATAAATTTCAAGATTCTTAATAATAAAATATAGTCAATGAGCAATTCGATAAAAAAGTGAATTTCTCCTTTTAATTGCCTATATATGCGCAAAACTGAAGTCATATTAAATAGAGAATAGTTTACAAATTGTTGGGCTAAAAACTTGTATGCCACAAGTCAATGTTTTTTTTTTTTATTTGCGGGACAGCCTTTGGCCTTTTGTGTAAGTTAATAAAAAACATTTTAAAAATAATATGAAAATTATATTAAATTAAAGTTTTTTTTTTTTTTTTTCAAATTATTGTACAAAATTCCTACAAATTTCTAAAATTACATGAAATTACAAAAAGATTACTACCAATGCCGTAGTTTCTTTCTTGGTCAAAGAAAGAAACTACTGACTTTTTAATTTAATTATCATTACTAGAATATACTAGTCGCAAAGCCCGCCTTCGGCGAGCAAGTTTATTCCCAATTTGGGATATTTCTTGTTGCAATACAAGTGTTAAGATGTTAAGGAAGGATCTTATATTCAAGCGAGGTGAGGGTACCGATTGGGAACAGCACAAAAGGTATAACCAGAAAGCTGGTAACAGATCACGAAGGTCGCTCTCTAATTTTCAACCCCAACTTGTTGATTTCGTGTTCCCATATTGAAGAAATTTGATTATAATTATTTTTCCAAAATATTTAAGAGATTCAAATTATTACTACGTTACTCCTAGAACCATGTATTATAGGTGTACTTAATTTCAAATGGATTCATTGAAAATTGTGGATTTCTATAGATAGAACATCTTTATATATATAATTCTTCTGTACGTGTGTATGTGACTGAACTCCTCCTAAACGACTGAACCGATTTTGATGAAATTTTCTGTGTATGTTTGTGAGAATCCCGGACAGGTTTTGTTTCACAAATAACAATAAGTTAATGAGTAATTAACCGTTAAAATAAGAAAAAAATAAAAATTAGGAGAAATAGTTGCCATGGTAACAAAATATAAATATTTTCCCATGTTTACGATTTTTTATTTATTTACATTTTGAATTCTAAAATATCGGCGTAAATTTTTTATCTGTGTACCGGGAGAGTCCCGGAAAGGATATGATTCACAAAATATCTTAAGTTCATGAATAATTAACCGTTAAAATAATCTCTATATATAAAAATGAAAAGGGAAAATATATGTAGCGGTATGTATATAAGTAGGCGAGCAAGGGGGTCCAGAGGGCGCCGCCCCCTGGCTAGACGGAAAGCCCCGCCGAAGGCGGGGCTTTGCGTCTAGTATACATATATATTTACATACATACATACATACGTTTTTCCCATTTCATTTTTATATATATAAGCGGGAGCGGTAAATTTAAAATTTAAGTCAGAGAGGGAAATTTGAAAATTTCAAGAATAAATTTGAATCAGTTGGTCGCCGAAGGCGACCAAGGGAATCCAGGGGACGTAGCCCCCGGCCAGTGGTAAAGCCCGCCTTCGGTCTACAATAAAAACTTTTAACAATTAATATGGTAGAAAAATATAAAATTAGGAAAATATTAAGTTAAATCAATTGAATACCAACTTCGATATTATTTTTTTCTGAAAAAAAAAAAAATGGAAATAATACAAAAATAATTGAATTATAATAATTAATTAAAATTTTCAGAAATAAATGAAATGACTCATGTTTGTAAGCCCGTAATTTCATTTTTAAATGAACCCTCAAATTACAATTGTTGTAACCTTCCACCCGTCTTGAAAATAAATTCCGTCCAAATCCTTTTCTACGTTCTAGTGATCCAAAGTTAATCCTCTTGTTCTTCCCTACCAAAATAGAAAGACGGATTTTGACTTTTGCACGTTCTTAATTAGCCGAGGCACGTTGTTACTAGGTTTTTGTTCCGAGTCGTAATCCCAGCTATAAGCTCCCTTTTGTGTAGATGCGAATGCCACCCCCCCCCCTCTGTAGGGTGTCCTTTATTTCTCTGGATAGCTGTGGACGACTTCTTTGATTGGCTGGATTAAAGTAAAGCCGCTGGAGTGATGACAAAACACAAAAAAATTCTTTTCTAAAAAGGGGCTTTAAATAACTAAACAAAGTAGAATTATTATTTTTATCAAATTATATACATAAGACATTCCCGCTATGGTCTCTTAATATTATTTTAACATTGCAACCTCCTCCTAACAATTATTTTCTTTTCATTCCAGAGATCCGATGGATGCTATGTTCATGGAGCAACATTTTCTTCGATCTCCGTTACGCCTTTATTCCGAATTAGACTCCGAGAATAATAACGCGGCTGCAGCGGCGGCAGCAGCAGCAGCCGCTGCTGCTGCAACAGGAAATCCAGCTTTATTCTCAGCGGCGATGATGGAGAAGGCGAGGGCGCATTTACAATTATGGGGACGAGCAGGGGGACCAGGACCCGGGAGTTCACCAGTTGAACTGCATGCCTTACTACAAGGAGGAGCTGCTGCAGCGGCCGCATCCTATGGCCGAGGAGGTCCTGCCTGCCCACTTCCTCTGCCAGCACATCTCTGGGCAAGTTCACAGGTAGTTCGTTCTTCCATTTCGAAAATATGTTTCATTATTGATTAAAATTTATATTAAGTCAAAATTTTTTAAAACATATTTGAAATGAAAAAACTTATTACAAATTCGAATGTATTGTGTTACAATAATAATAAGAATTTAATCTTACAATAATACTGTATTGTCTGGAGGAAATAAAATTTTATTTCAAAGAATTTAATTGGAAATTTTGTTTTTTACAAACTCACACAAATATGTGATATTAAATAGGAGATTGAGCTGGCGCCATAGGATAAGGGTAGTCCACCTGCGTGGAGGTCCTGGTTCGACTCCAGAGGGTGCAATTTTGCCCAATCTTAAGCGCAAACAGGGCCGTTCCTGGCGGGCGTGCACTCCGTGCCAGCACGGAGGCGCCAGTCCCAAAGGGCGCCTGGAGGCGCCTTCCAAAGGGCGCCGGTGGGGCCTTCCAAAGGAAGGCGAAGACGAAAAACCAAAGGGCGATGAAGGCGCAAAGCCAAAGGGCGACGGAGGCGCCTTCCAAAGGGCGCCGGTGGGGCCTTCCAAAGGAAGGCGAAGACGAAAAGCCAAAGGGTGATGAAGGCGCAAAGCCAAAGGGCGCCCGAGGCGCCTTCCAAAGGGCGCCGGTGGGGCCTTCCAAAGGAAGGCGAAGACGAAAAACCAAAGGGCGATGAAGGCGCAAAGCCAAAGGGCGACGGAGGCGCCTTCCAAAGGGCGACGGAGGCGCCTTCCAAAGGGCGCCGGTGGGGCCTTCCAAAGGAAGGCGAAGACGAAAAGCCAAAGGGCGACGAAGGCGCAAAGCCAAAGGGCGCCCGAGGCGCCTTCCAAAGGGCGCCGGTGGGGCCTTCCAAAGGAAGGCGAAGACGAAAAACCAAAGGGCGATGAAGGCGCAAAGCCAAAGGGCGCCCGAGGCGCCTTCCAAAGGACGCCGGTGGGGCCTTCCAAAGGGCGCCGGTGGGGCCTTCCAAAGGAAGGGGAGGACGAAAAGCAAAAAGGGCGATGAAGGCGCAAAGCCAAAGTGCGACGGAGGCGCCTTCCAAAGGGCGCCGGTGGGGCCTTCCAAAGGAAGGGGAAGACGAAAAGCCAAAGGGCGCCGGTGGGGCCTTCCAAAGGAAGGGGGAAGACGAAAAGCCAAAGGGCATTTTCGTGTCTGGGTCCTTGGTCCGTCGCAAGTGAGAAAAATTTATTTCAAAAGAATTGGCTGCCAATCATTTGAAATAATTGGCGTAACTATATTGAATGGCGCCCCCCCCGCGGGTACAAGAATGTCGCCCCCCTCCAAAAAAAAAATAAAAAAAAAAAATTGTTAAATAAATGTAAATTTTAAATAGCTTTTTTATTTAAAAACATAAAAGGGGAATGAATGACTTCCCCCGAGACTTTCTCGTATATTCTTTTGGAAAGTTGTCACAAATTTTCGCAGATTTTTATGTCGACATATATTAAGTATGCCCTTCAATAGATAGTAGATTCAAGATGTAAAATTTATAAACATGGGAAATTATTTATATTTTGTTACCATGGCAATCAATTCTCCTATCTTTTCTATGAAGTACAAGAATAAAGTGTGCTTAAAACAATTTTGAGAGAATAAAACAGAGAATATATAAAAGAACATCTAAAAAAATAAATGATTTTTATGAATTTTAATCAAAATTGTTTGATCCAATCTTGAGAAAAAAAAAAAAAAAACTGAAAAAATGGGCAGAAAAGATAGTTTAAGGCAGCCAAAAGCATTAAAGAAAAATATATTTTTTTCTTAAGGCTTTATTTTCAAACACCTTGTCGATGTTTTCTTTTGGCCGATATACGGCCTTCATCGGACATCACGTGCTGTTTCCCTCGAGCTTAAAAGGCTCTTTGGCAACTCCTGACGTATTGTTGGTGAGAACATTCGTCTGATGTCATGACTTCTGGTTTACTAGTAATGTCGTTACATGAGACGAATCTTCGCACCAACAATACGTGAGGAGTTGCCAGAGCCCTTTAAGCTCGAGGGAAACAGCACGTTGCCCTGATGATAGGCCGCAATATCGGCCGAAACGTCGACAAGTGTTCGAAATAAAGAAGAAGAAAAAAATATATTTTGTCTTAATGCTTTTAGATGCCTTAATCTCCCTCACTGCCCATTATATATACATTCAGCCACTGAAACTAATCAAAACTGAAAAAGTACAACAGTAAAAGTACTAGTACTATTTGGCTTTTATTTAAAGCTTATTTACGCGTCTGAGAGAGGTTCAGTAATTTACTGCATACTTTATTTGGATCATAGACAGATCATTTTGGCTGGACCCACTTTTTAGAACTCGGGTGCCCTCAAAACGTGTATTTTCATCAAAATCTCGAAATCAAATTTTTGACATGAATTCAATACTTTCTCTCTCTATAATATTAACATACAAGGTATATAGGTAAAAGAAAGTAAAGAATTTGATATTATATAATTACCTTAAAAATTGAATTTCTCTTGAGCTATTTACAAGTCTGGATTCTCCCGAAGGTATATTTTGAAAAAGTATTTGCACAAAACCTGCAAGTTAAGCATACCATTTCACCGCGGTATTTTAATTATTATTTCATATTTACTACTTGTTTACTTTGTTTTTTTAAACAACACAAGTTAAGGGAGAATCCAGACTTGTAAATAGCTCAAGAGAAATTCATTTTTAAGGTAATTATATAATATCAAATGAAACCTTGACCTAGAGAAGTTAACTACCGTGCGTCAAGGGAGTCAATTGCCTTGAAGGCGACTAGCAACTGGTTGTCTCTAATGTTTTAGAAAATTATCTAAAGACATAAGTCCTATGTCGAGTTTATCCATATATTTACAGTAATAACATTTTAAATAAAGGTATGCGGAAAGTACCTACATGGATATTTATTCTGAATTTGGGGGAGAAAATTTATCAGAAAGGTAAAAAAAAAAAAAAAAAAAAATTATAAAGAATATGGCTGTTTAACTTAATAAGGATAGCGGATAACAGCCAGGAACAATAAAAAAATCAGATAAAAATAAAATCAATTTCTATCAGATTTTCATCAGAAATTGATTTTATTTTTATCTGATTTTATTGTTCCTGACTGCCATCCGCTATCCTTATTGAGTGGAGAAATATATTTTTTTAAGTAAATTGATTTTGAAATACTACATCAGTTATACAATTTTCACAAAAAATTTTACTGATACTTTTTAAAAAGCATCTAAAAAATGGTTGATTTAAGAATTTTAATCAAAATCTTTAGAGCCCATTTTGAGAAAATCGAGAAAAACTGAAAAAGTACTTCTGTAAAGTACTGGTACTTTTTGGCCGATTTTGTTTAAAAACTTATTTACACGAGTTCGGAAGGTGCCTTACTTAAATATAAATTTTCAACCTCTTAATTCATTTCCTTCATGCTTAAAATCGTTAGCCACAGACACACACACAGACAACCCAATTTGCAGGACTCACTTTTTGGACTCAGGGGACCACAAAACGTGTATTTCCATCAAAATCTCGACATTGAATTTTATGAAATGATCGCAATATTTTCTCACTATATTTACATATATAGGTAAGAGAAAGTAATAAGCGATGAAAAGCTTAATTGAGAAGTTCCTTTTTTTATTCATTTTAAGGATGTTTCCATCTCTTCGCTATCGTGAAATGTTGCATGTCGCTTAAAAACTTCTTTCCCTCTTTGGAAATTATCGTGGCTTTCATCTTTAACGGTCCTATTATTTAAGAAAAAAAAAAAAAAAAAAATCGGAAGTACTGGCATCTAACGCCCGCAATTGACCCTGAAGAAGGCGATTGACTTCGGCCAATTCCAATTTACAGACTGACTTGCAATTTGCACAATTTCAATATTTGGCTACCTGAGGATTTTCCTTTTATAATAAATAAAGTCTTCACTCGTGAATCCTTTTAAACTTGTATTAATTATTGACGAATTATAAAGTACAAGTCATGGAGGTCCATAATAAATTGATCAGGTGAATTAATGCGTTTTTGTATTGGAATAATTGTTCATTTTATTCACTCAGAAAAAAAGAAGTATAGAAAATATTTATATTTATTAATATAAATTATAGCATGAAAAATTTTAAAATTTATTTTATTAATGATATAAAAATTCAGTATAATTTGTTCTTTGAAATAATTATTTAAGGTCCTTATTCAGGAACATATCTAAGAAAAGTTTTCACTTGGAAGGAATTGAAAATTTTTTTTACAAATACACAGAGCTATTTTTCAAAAAATATTTAATTGAATATTTATTAATTCAAATATGCGAAAAAGGTACCACCGGGAGTCGAATTTATAATCTCGATTTGAGAGGCGGGGGATAAAATTAGCGATCTATTAAATTCGAATAGGCGAATGCGTTACTGTGGTATGTTGAGTACATGTCAGTAGATCAACTCTCAACAGTACTTAATTATTTCGTCTATTTGAATAATAAATGTTATTATATGTTTTTCATAATAATTTCATATATATATAATTCCTTATTTATAATTATTTTTTTTTAGGAGCGATTATTCGAAGACTTATTTTATTTAAAAGAAGTATTTTATTTCTTCTTTAAAATTTTTTTAGAATTTAAAAATAGCGAAACGAATCAAACCACCATTATGCGAAACAAAATTTGATTTGATCCGGTTTTTTGAGTGAAGCTGGTATTTTATGGTAAAAATTTCACAAGGAAACAGTCTTTTTCTTCTTATTATTAAATTAATTACAAATTAAAAAAAAAATCAAAATAATTTATTAAATGCAAAACTGTATACATTTATATAAACTTATGCTGGTCCATGAAGCAATTATGGAAAACATATAATCGAATATTTATTAATTCATTTTTGGCTATATAAAAATAATCTGGTGGGACTGGTCGCACAGCACACAACTTTCGATTACCGAAGGTAAGTTCTGTGAGAGTTCTGTGCCTGCAACACCAGATTTGTTGTGTCGACATATATTTAGTTTTCGAGAGCATAGTACATTCGAATTTCACGATGTAAAATTTATAAACATGGGAAAATATTTATATTTTGTTACAATGGTAACAATTTCTTCTATCTTTCCTATGAGGTTCAAGAGTATAGTGGTATTTAGAAGATTTCAATGGCAAAATGAGAATATACATTTTAAAGAGCATCTAAAAAATAAGTGATTTTTGAATTTTAATCAAAATTGTTGGAACGAATTTTGAGAAAATCGAAAAAAAACTGAAAAAATACATCAGTAAAGTACTAGTACTCTTTGGCCGATTTTGATTAAAAGCTTATTTTCACGCTCCAGGGAGGTGTCAAACTTAAATATAAAATTAAAGCCTTGTAGCTCATTTCCTTCATGCTTAAAATTGAACACACAGACAGACCATGTTGTGAAAATCCCTTTTTTGGACCTCAAAACGTGTATATCAATCAAAATCTCGACATCGAATTTTTGACATGAATCCAATACCGTACTTTTTCACTATGTATATTACATAGGTAAGAGAAAGTAAAAAATTTTTAAATCAACTATCCAAAATTATTTTTTTCTATATATAAGAGGGGGGATAGCCCCCTCCACTCGAAATTTTTCAAATCTATATACATATATATGGGTATAAGGTTAATTTCTAAATTTTTGTTTGAAAAAGTGCGTCGCTCAAATGAAAGTATTAATAAAATGAAATATATTAATAGTAGAAAATAAAAGGCCGAGCAGCTATGTTTATTTCTTTATTTAAGAACCCACAGCGACGTTTCGGTCGACTATGTGACCATCTTCATGGCTAGAGTTAAGAGGCTTTTCTGTTAACTTAACTCTAGCCATGAAGATGGCATTTTTTGTTAAAAAGTTTTGTCTTTGAGAAGGCCCGGGCCCTCGGGGCTCAGATGAAAACGGAAAAATGATATACTATAAAAAGAAAAAAAGAATATATCATTTTTTTCATGGCCTTGAAAGCCCACCCGGACTGACCCCCCCACCCCCCGCCTCGCGTGGTTTGTACGTTACTCCACTCCTTGGACTCAGTAGAATACATATTTTATGAGTATATACATTTAACGTTTTAGATTTTTAAATCTATATTCTTAATGAAAAGAGCAAAGTGAAGGTCATTGAAGTCAATTATATTCTAGCCCATTTATGATTTCCAAAATCTTATCCTCATTCCTATGTAAAGGCCAAAAAAAGCTCAACTTCTGAGACGTATCACAAGGTCACTTCCCATCTTCTTTTTCTTGGCCTTTTATAGAAGAAGAAAGCCTTGCCCAAGAGGCTCAACTTTTCTTTATACTTCACTAGGCCGACAGCTTCCACAGTTTATTTCCCCATTTAATTTTTTGATCTATTTATCAAGAAGACATATTCTATTTTATTTGTGTAATTTTAACAAATGTAAGTTAATCTTAATTGATTCAACTTAACGTAGGAAGATAAAATTTTGTAGTTATAAATTTTCAAATTAAAAAGTTATTGGTTAATATTGTAATTGTTAAAAAAAGCTAGATCAATATAAAACTTTTTATATTGTAATATACAGTATGTCAATAAATGAGAATTTTTGGTTTCTTGATTAAAGAATTTGAAGTTTATTTTTGATATAATATCGAATGATATTTAAATTAAGTTAATATATTATTGGTTTGTATTAATGAATAAATGTGTAATTTTTAATTATCTTTATTAAAATGTAATTAACTTAAATGTGCCATTTTATAGATCCCTGCAAAGAAATTCACTCAATATTTTAAAATATTTCAATATTCAAAATATCATCGATCTGAAATGCAAAAAAGATTAATTATTTAAATTTTAATTAGAAGATTTAAATTAATTTTCAAACTTACCTCTTCCAGCTCCACTAATAAAAACAGATTAATCTAGTTTTATTTCCAGCTCACTTTGAAAATGACAAAAATTTTGTCTTTCATTATTGCTAGTAGCTATAGCTACTTAATAAAAAAAAGTCTGATGATACTAAGCATATTGGACTTTCTCTCATCTCACTTTTAGTTTTCCGATAATCATTATTTATTTATGGATAATATTCAAATGAATCAGTCGTGTGATTACAGATGTTCCGATTTCTGTCCTAAAAATTAATAGAATTAGTGTTGATTTAAGGAGTTAATTATAAGAATTCCAAGTTAGTATTCTATTTACCATTTAATCGGAATTTTCCTTCTTTCACACTCACATATGCACTAGGAGAGTCTTGTTGACATTAAAATAAAATTAAATATTTTCATTTACTACTAAATAGTAATTGAAAATAATTTTTAAAAAGCAGTAAGGTTTTAAATTTTTCATATTAATTAACATTTTTAATTCAAGTTTGCCTTGCTTGTATCATATAAATAAAAAAAAAATATATTTTCCGTAAACCTGATTCTGAAGAAATCATATCAGTGAGAATGCCATGATTTTTTGGATTACGAGTAACAAGAGACCAGGGGGCTTCCTGATCCTGCCTAACTTAATATACGAATATTTTGTGTTACCCGGTCCCCACCATCAGATCGGCGGGGCCCTCGGGTCTGTCCCTGGCCTTAAGGGTATGCCGTTTATGTAGATCCAGGCTATCCCTGGAAAAATAACATCCCTCCGTGACTCCCGTTTACTCATAGAGCCACCTCAAACCCACCCTCAAAGATACAAAAACCTATCAAACTCCTGAATACGTCGCCAAAAGACTTCTTTTGCCAAACACTTGGAACCTGGACCTCAATCTCTCAATCAGATCTAACCGCATCTCCTTATGAGTTGTTCATAGAAGAAATCAACGAGAATATCTTTCATTTTAGCTCTCTGTTGGATCCTAAATTCAAAAACAAATCAAGGGATCCTAACAAAACGAACGAGCTAATGATTCAATGGAAGGCACCTAAAGCTAATAACAACGAACCTCCAGCAGAGGCCTAAAATGGAAAGTATTATCGTTGATTTCTCCATCATTATCCCACGAAGAAAAGCTGCAAGCTCAAAAATAAAAATCCCTCTCGTTGGCATGGTGCACCCTCCTCCCTCTATATTTATAAATTAAACTACGTTTAAGGTGTGCGAAATGAATTTTCTATTTAAATAGCGAAAAATAAATATAATTAAATTTGTATTCGTATTTAAGTCACACCTTATGTCCTAAGTACTAAGTTGATGAGGAATTCCCTCGGTGGGAGAGACTCTCTGTCTCGATCGATGTACATGGGGAGGAATTAATCTAATTTTTTACAAATATTTTGAAAAAAAAAAAAAAAAAAAAAAATTATATTAAATTTTTTAAAACAAATTAGGGTATAATAAATTTTTAGTAGAAAATTTTAGAAATTGTTTAAATGAAAAGCAATTAATAAATTAAAAAATTAAAATTTCAAAATGCAAATTTAATAGAATAGAGTGAAAATTATTTTATTTTTAATTTATTCCTTATTATGAGAATGAAATTTATTTATTAAGCAATTATTAATTTATTAATAAATGATGTTTAAAAAAATAGCTAATTCTATTTTGGGTAAGCTGAAAGAAAAGCACCCTAAAAAGCTAATTTGAACTAACGCCTTTTAGATTTTTGCACCAAGCAAAAATTACCCTACCTTTGTAGTTTCTCGAAGATGTTGTCTTTGTAGTTTCTCGGAGATGTTGTCTTTGTAGTTTCTCGGAGATGTTGTCTTTGTAGTTTCTCGGAGATGTTGTCTTTGTAGTCCCCGAAATTCTTCCTGAATTCTGTAAAAAAAATTAATTAATTAATTAAAAACTGAAGATAACTCTTAGCGAATTTTCAAATTTTTAGATGTATGTGTGTGTATATGTGAGTATAAATAGAACTAGAGTATAAAATATTCACCTTCCAGCGGGATGCAGGTCATTCGAAGCTCCTTCAGCTCAGCTCTAAGTCCCAATCGCACTGGGGAGACCCGAAACTGCAAAAGAGAACTTCTATAAGAATCTCTCTCTCTCTTATCAAAAAATAGCAAAAATTTGGACAGAAATTTTTAAAATAATTTAGTAGAAAATAAAAGGCCGAGCAGCTATGTTTATTTCTTTATTTAAGAACCCACAGCGACGTTTCAGTCGACTATGCAACCATCTAGTTATGAAGATGGTCGCATCGTCGACCGAAACGTCGCTGTGGGTTCTTAAATAAAGAAATAAACATAGCTGCTCGGTCTTTTATTTTCTACTACATATTGATTCAGCTATTCGCCTCGCTAACATAAAATAATTTATATGAAACGAAAAAATATTCTTATTGATGTTACTAGTCAAATGACTAAAAATGGATAATATATGTATCTTATTAATAAGAGATGCAGTATTTGAAAAAGTACTTAGTACTTTATTTAAAGCATTTTTAAATTTAAAGTATTGTACTTGAAAAAATACTTAGAGTACAATACAAAGTATTTAAATTACTTTTAGAAATACTGTTCCTGAGTTCTGGGAGTAAAAATAAAAATATAAATGTACTGGGTACTTGACACTGTTCACAAGTACTTAGAAAGCTCTGATATTAGCTTATCGTCCTACTGATATTATCTGAAGTTTATACTTTAACGGAGAGATATATGAAAACTAATTTAATCAAAGGTGAATAAAGCATTTTTTGATTGTGTAATATATTAAATCTGATGAAAGTTGGAAGTTAAGACCGAAAAGTTTTTAAAATTAATAAAAAATTTTATTAAATATAATAAAATTTATTTTTATGAACAACTCATGCTTTCTAAGTATTTGTATTTAAATGTTTATTATTTTGGTGAGCCAAGTGGGCCCTAAGTTTAAATAAAAACATGAAGAAAAAAGAACTTAGTCCACCACACAACCTGGGAGAAATAATATCAAGCTTCAATTCTTATAAGTATTACAAAAATTTGATGTGATGGTCGCACAGCACACAACTTTCGAAAATTGTGTTCTGTGCTTGTCACGCCATATTTTTTGTGTCGACATATGTTTAGTTTCCACGGATATGCATGTATTAGGAATTGAGATATAAAATTTATAAACATGGGAAAATATTTATATTTTGTTACCCTAGCAACCATTTCTCCTATCTTTCCTATGAAGTGTAATAGTAAAGTGTGCTTCAAAATATTTCAAGAGTAAAATGAGAATATACAAATATAAAATTTTAACCACGTAGCTTAATTCCTTCATGGTTAAATTGAACGCAGACACACACACACAGACAGACCATGTTGCGAAAACCACGTTTTCGGACTCAGGGGACCTCAAAACGTGTATATCCATCAAAATCTCGAGATCGAATTTTTGACTTTCTATATAGGCCATATATATATATATATATATATATATATATATATATATATATAGGTAAGAGAAAGTAAAAACATATTAAGCAAAATTAAAATGTAACGATGAAAATAAACAATTTTAGCATTATTTTTTTTTTTATCCATATAAGATTAAAGTCTTTAATAATAATCAGTAAAAATTATCAAATGAAAAAATATGTGAAGAGAAAACCGAACTGAGATATCTCTATGTACTGTCGAGTTAACTACTAGTCTATATAGTGATGTGAACCCATGCGACAAACGAGTCTGAACCTGTCTGCTGAGGCAGTGCAGGTATCAGGCCAACAGCCAAAGGAATTGATAGGGACTATTAACACACATTAGATTAATAAACTAATAAAATTATAATTATAAAAATAAATATAAGTAAAAATCAATTAGGAAGTGTAATAATAAAAATAATTTGGAAACGCCTGGCCCTGAGTCATAAAGTAGATTGGGAAGAGCCACTGATTAGGTATTTTTGTTCAATCAAATAACTACTTCTAGCTATTAATACTCGGTTAATCACAAATACCTATTTAAATATATTAGAATACATGTCTAATAATATTTTGTTATATTACTGCTTTTAAAATATATCATTATTTAATTTTTTTAGAAATATCTAATTTTATCTTACTAATATTTAAACACGTTATTAATAATACAAATGAAATGAAATTTACCTAAAATGGCCTTAAAGTTTAGAAGAAATGCGATTTTTTACGGGAGCTCAGCGCTGGGTCGACTGCCATAAAGCGACGCCATCAAGCAACTGACGAGGGAAATAAAAAAATTGAAAATCTTAACGCGGAAACACTAACACTATGAGAGCCGGGGCTCAACTGAAGGCTCTTATGGCTAGCAATTGGAGATATATTGTATTTAAAATACATATAGACTCGGTTTCCAGCTCATCTAATGGGGTGGACCTGATTGGCTTATCGCTCCTAGGATGACCTGATTGGTCTAGGATTTTTTCCCATAGAGCCTGTACAAAGAGTAAATAGGCAAAGAGCCAACTTAATTCAATTAAACCGATAAAGGTACAGAGAATATAAATTATTAAATTTAAAGAAAATTTAAATAAAAATCGTTTGAATTTAATCAGTATAAAAATTGTTTTATTATTTGAATAGAAAAAATTCAAATTTCTTTAGAGATAATTAATTCATTAAATAAAGTTTACTTGCAATAAAAAGTAAATTTAATTGAAATCTATATTATTAGTAACTGCGAAATAAGCCAGCGGCGGGCCTGGCTTAGCTTAGCTTCATACACCCCTTTAATAATAATTGCTTCAATAATTAAATAATAATTATATTTTAAGTAAACAATTTTTTTGCATGCTAATTTAAAGACACAAGAGAAAAAAATAAAGATTTCGATTTCACGACATCTTTCCATAAAAAAAATTAAAATTTCAGTAATAATTCTTAACTAACAAAATATTACAAAAGTATATAGTATATTTTTTAAAGCACTAGCTCCTCCGCCCGCCTTTGTCAAGCTCCAGGGAGGGGGCAAGATTTATTCAAATTTGAATATCCAACTCAGGGTGGATCTCGGGGGTTTCTCAACCTTCCTTTAATATAATCTTTCAATTAAGAGACAAATATCTTTCTCATATATTTTCTAAAGGGGAAATTGCAAATTGGACCATTAATTACTCAGAAATTAATAGGAATCAAATTATTTTCTGTAATCTTTAGAAGGTTCACTTTGAACAAAAAAACTTCGTTTCAAAATTCATCAGGTTAAGGACTCAAAATGATATAAAAAATCTGGTGTGACTGGCCGCACAGCACACAACTTTTTCTTACCTTTCGGCAAGACTACTGTGCTTGTCACACCAGATTTTTTGTGACGAGACATATTTAGTTGACCTTAGCACCTAAGTTCCAAACTTGACCACGCGATTCATAGATGCCGCTGAGCTACGAATCCTTCCACATCTGTAAAGTGTACTTCAAACAATTTTCACGAAAAATTTCACTGATATACTTTTTAAAGAGCATCAAAAAAATAGCACTAGTACTTTTAACCCTGTTTTTTTTTTTTTTTTTTTTGTTCAAAAGCTTATTTTCACCCCTTGGGGGGGGGGGGGGGGGGGGGGGCTAGCTAAAATATAAAATTTCAACCTTCTAGCTCTTTTCGTTCCTAAGATATTTTGTTCACAGACAGACCAATTTGCGGAACCCACTTTTTTGGACTCAGGGGACTTCAAAACGTGTATATCCATCAAAATCTCGACATCGAATTTTTGACATGATCGCAATACTTTCTCTCTATATGTTTCATATATAGGGTAAGAGAAAGTAAAAATTATGAATGAGTTTTCTTCAAAATAAGTGGTC